>JAULKK010247127.1:0-15329 GCA_032355705.1 Rubia peregrina
ATAATTATGATAACCTTTAAAATGAGCTCAATATAAATATATATATATATATATATATTTTAATAATTTGAATGAAATATTATAAAAATAAGAGTTTGTCTCTTGAAAGAGGGCATTTCCAAGAATTATTAAAAGACCAAGGTTTAAATTACAAATTAGAAGAAATGAAGATAAAATTTCAGATTGCATTTATCAGGTCATAAACTTATAACTACTGTACGTTTCATAGTACAATTTTAATATTTCAATCTAAAACCTTTACCTTTCTATTATTCTAATTAAACTCATCTTTCCATAAGTCTATGAAAAGATGGTTTTTCCCAAACTTTGCCTAAAAATAATCATTTTTTATTGTATTCAATATGTAACAATTTCTAACTAAATTAATTATTTCACTTGATAACTCATATAGTTTTCATTAGATGACTAAAGCTTAAAATTGTATCTAAATTTTTTTATTTAAAATTTAAATGTAAGATGCAAAACTACATAAAAATTAATCCTACTTTTTAATTAATAATATCGTGCAACGCACGGTGGGACTCCAATAGCTTTTGTATAATATAATATATAATTTTAGTTCTTAGAATCATTTTATAATTAATTAATATTGATTTGATATTTGTTTATATTTATTGCAACAAATTTCCTATAATTTTTTTAAAAAACAATTAAAATTTATCTTGAAATATAAATATTTATATATTTAATCTTAAAATCATTGGAATTAAAATTTTCATAATTGATCTGATCGTTAGACTATCTAACAAGTGACTTTCTCATACATATACCAGGGTCCATGAAGAGGGTCATTTCACGGACTGTGAAAAGCGCCCAAGAGCTAGCTTCCAAGTTCTTCCTTCTTATTTTCTTGGACTATAAGTACACTTTATCCTCATTTTTAGGGAGCACAACTTCTTAGAGCAAACACCCTAGTTTTTCTTTCCCTTTCTTATTTTGATTCCAAGTTTGTTGTTGAATTTATGTCTATGATTATGAGTTATGTTATGCTAGGCTAAACATACTCTTGGAATTATTATTTTTAGGGGAACCCAACCCTTTCCATTAATGATGATCAGATTGGCCAAAGCCATTTACAATTATTTAATCCTTTTACAATAAGTCGGTATAAACCCGTAACACAAAGGAGCTAAAAATTATAAAATACATACCTAAATCCTTTGTGGCTATTTGAGAACTACACTATGATTAAATTGGTGTAGTTTGTTGATGTTTTGCTGCTCGGCCCACTTTTAACCAAATTAGCCCATAAAAGCCCAAACTGGTTCAAATGTGACCCAATTGGAAAACAGCAGACCTGGAATTTATTCTCCTCTTCCAGCTAGCTGCGCAAATTTTCCAGAGTAAACCCTAACCAAATCATCAAACCATTTAAACAACCCAATCTGATAGATCTAATATTCTACACCGAGGCCACATATCTGCACTCACCAGAGCTCTGACCATGTTAAAACCATGCTAGAGAGCTGTTGCTATAATTAGTGGCAGGATTTCTCCTATGATGTAGACTAAATCCAATATTTGAGATTAAAAATGAAGTCAGTTTGGTGGTTTTAAAAACAAAAAAGAATAAGAAACAGAACTGGAAAAAATGAAATAACAAACTAAAAGCATCCCACCCAGAAAAATGAAAAATAAAAGAAAAAGAATCACCCCAATAATCAAACTGGAAAAATACGAATACCATTGGGTTCCTAAAATATTTAGTTAACCATATATGAAAATACTCATATCCTCATTTCGCCACTGTCATGTAGATTACTCGGTGGAAATGGAGTCGTCGTGCCATTAAAAAAACCAAAAAATACTTATCGTCGTCGTCACGACATATACTCGCAGTTGAGTTTCTAAGGTGCTGAGTTGACCAAGTCAAAGAGAAACTAAACTCGGACTAACCAAACCGAGTCCATACCGAGTTGGCGAGTTTCGACAGCTCGGAGATAGGGTCAGAAAAAACTCTCCGCCTGCTGGAGTATGCCGATGTGGCACCGTTGGGACGCTGAAGAGATGCCGCCGTGAGTGTTGTAGGATCGAGAGCCGAGAACACCTAGAAAACTCATATTCGAGACCTCGTCTCCGGTACCTCATCTATGGCTTATCATTGCTTCATCTTCAGCCCGTCGAGTGCGCTGTGGCCTCGCTTTGGCTTCATTTTCAGTTTCACGGAGCTCAAGTGTTTACTTGCTCCGTCATGGCCGGGACCTCAGACTCTGTATGCCCACCTCTGCAAAATGTAGATCTCTATGTGGTTGGGGGTAAGGGTGTTGGGGAGAGGGTGGGAATGGGGTGTGCTGATGCCGGAGGTGGAGTTTTGCGGCGGTGCCCCCCCTAAATTCTAGGGTTTTGTTTTGTTAGGAGAGAGAGAGAGAGAGCAGGTTAGTGAGAGAAGTACTCTTGGAATCAATTTTATAGCCTTTGATATTGTGAGACTTTAATTATTCTACTATAACATTGATTATCAGTTGTGTCCTTGAATTTATTGTGTATCTAATGTATGAATTGATTAGGAAGTATAACTTACCTCAAAAAAGGAAGTACAACTAGTCGATGTTTGTGGGTTATTACTAAGTAGACTTTGATGGTGAAATTCGATTGTTTCCCTCTTTTGTTAATTGTATCCAACTAGGAGCGTTTATTATATGTCGATCATCGCACTCGTTCTTAGAATATATCATTGTGTTATTTACATAATTCTCACTAGTAGGGCATGGTATTGCTTCTCTATGTGTATTTCTAATTCCAATAAATCTATGACACGCGTCTAGAATATCCGGGAGTATGGGTTATTGTAAGCATTAAAGCGCGGTTTAACTTTATATGAGGGAAGGAGAGAGGTGTCTCCAAGGTAAATGGGAGATAATTTTTCACATTATATGGTTAAATGTCATAAAGGTAGAATAACATGTCAATGTTTAACAGGTTGAAAGTGTGAATCTATTGTGCCCTCTCACTATCTTCATATTTCTACTACTTGTATTAGTAATTTAGTAATTGAGTTTTAGTTTAGTTGTTGATTAATTGTAGTGTTTCTCCCAATTGAATCCCCCATGTTCCACTTATTAAACATTGGAAAAAAAATGCTGAAATAGTCTACGTATCCCAATAAAAAGAATCTGAGAAGACTATGCCCACGTGGTTTATATGTTCGCCAAAGTGCTTTCTCGTCCATTGTTTGAGTTTTTCAGGTCCAAACGTTGCATTTTGGTTTATCCAATGTTATTAGTACTCATATATGAATGTCATGAATAAACTATTCCTAATCATCAGGGGTTTTACCATTTATATGTATGTCATGAGTTGACGCTTCTAGTTTCTTTCATTATAAATTTCAGGGAGAGAAATTGCAATACATCTTGAATCTGTTATAGATATGGTATTGCAAAGACGTAAACATAAAGATTTGAATTGGGAATCATCGAAATCTTGTGTTTGTCTAATGTGATTTATGAAATGAAAGTACTCGACTTAGAGCTTACCATTTACAGTTTGAAGAATTCCAATATAGATGGAAGATGATGAATTCCAACGACTTGAATATTTGAAGTCAGGATCTCTGAAAATTGCTGAGTGGAACGCGAAGAGTGATCACCTTCCCAATCTTCAGCTACTGACTGGTCTTGCGAACCTGCATTCGGCTTCAGTAAGTCCCTTGCAGCTTTGGAGAAATATCGACTCTTGAGATGATTGAGTTGAAGTGGTGCAGCGTGTCCGTGGAAGAATCAGTCGTTGCAATTCTAGAGCAACAGTTGGACTGCGAAAACAATGGATTCAAGGCCTTTGTTAATGGCTTGTTTGCAGATCTCATATCTTCTATTGATGATTCATCAAGTTATGGTTTGCATTTCCAGCTCTTCCATTTAAGAAAGTTCCTATCTAAAAGTTTTTGTCTGTTTTTCCAAATAGAAATATTATAATCCATTGGAATGCATCAAAATGATTTCCTCTTAACTATCAGAAGTTTTGGTAAAACCGTGTGTCTTTGTATTGGTAATAATGGAAGTGTATATACAAGAGATTCATAACAACTAATCCTACATATATGGGATTGTGATCAGACTAGATATACATAATTGATAAAAAAAATATATTAATGCTAAATATTAGGTAAGTAGGTAGGTAGTTGCGGAGGTTCGGAAGACTCGTTCAACACCCCCCGTCAAGTTGGAGTTGGGAGAGATATATCAAGTACGCCCAACTTGGAAATAATGAGATGAAAAGCATCCGCATCAAGCGGCTTTGTAAATATATCAGCAAGTTGGTCAGAAGAACGTAAGTAAGCAGCGAAGATAAGGCAGGTGATAATCTTTTAACGGATAATGTGGCAATCAAGTTAAATGTGTTTTGTACGCTCATCAAAAATTGGGTTCCTGGCAGTGTGAGGGCAGCTTGGTTGTCACAATAAACAGTGATTGATTGTTAAGGAGGAAAGCCAAGGTCGCAAAGAAAATACTTTAGTCATTATATCTCAGCAGTGAGAGTTGCAATCAATCACTATTCGGCCTCGGCGGAAGAACGTGAAACAATGGGTTTTTTCTTAGTCTTTCATGAAATAGGACTAGAGCCAAGTATTGTGATGTATCCAGTGGTAGAATGACGGGTAATAGGGCATCCAACCCAATCAAAATCAGCAAAACCAACTAGAGAAAGAGAACTAGTAGCTGATAGTAGTATGCCCTTATCAACAGAACCTTTAAGTTAGCGAAGAACTCGATGAGCTGCATCTAGGTGAGTTGAACATGAATTTTGCATGAATTGGCTAAGAGTATTAACAACATACTGAATATCAGACCGAGTGACAGTCAAATAGAGAAGACGACCCACAAGATGACGATAAATAGAGGGGTCAGGAAGTGGTGTACCATCACTTGGAAGTAAATAAAGGTTTTGTTCCATAGGGAAAAATGATGGACGACAACCTAGTTGTCCTGAATTAGAGAGAATGTCAAGAGTGTATTTACGTTGACATAAAAAAATACCTTTGTTGGAGCGAGAGACTTCAATACCAAGAAACTATCGGAGAGTGCCTAGATTCTTAATGAAAATGGAACTGGCAAGATATTGTTTAGTTTTATGGATGACCGCGAGATTGTTTCCAGTGATAATAATGTCATCAACATAAACAAGGACAAATACAGAAATTTTACCTTTGATATATGTGAAAAGACTATAATCTGAGGTAGACTGATGGAATCCATGTGATATTAGAGTGGTAGAAAATTTCAAAAATCATTGACGAGAGGCCTGTTTGAGTCCATACAAAGATTTGTGTAGTTTACAAACATGATTATCATACTTATGATGAAAACATGGAAAAAGTTTCATGTAAACTTCTTCATGAAGGTAACCTTGGAGAAAAGCATTATTCACATCAAGTTGGTGAAGAGCACATCCATGAATCGATGCGATGGAAAGGAGTAGGCGAACAGTAACAAGTTTGGCAACGGGTGCAAACGTATCATGATAATCAATCCCTTCAATTTGATTGTATCTATTTGCGATGATATGTGTTTTGTAACGCTTAATAGATTCATCGGAATTATATATGACCTTGCAAACCCATTTACAACTGATGGGTAATTTTCCAGGAGGTAAGAGGCATATACACCAAGTACGATTACGCTAAAGAGCTTGAATTTCAAATGACATGGCAGTACGCCAGTGAGAGGACTTAACCGCTTGAGAATAAGTTTATGGTTCTGTGTGATCATTGATTGTGGATACAAAATCACGATGAGAGGAACTCTGTGTTTAAAGAGAAGTGGTTGGAAAGAGGAAATTGAGTAGAAGGGAAGACATTTGAGCATATAAAGTCACTTAAGCGCGTGGAGGACGTTAAACTCGTGAAGGTCAAACAGGTCTGGATGAGGTAGGATCAGTAGTGATAGGTACAGGAGAAGAAATTGGACCCAAATCCCGAGAAGAGTCAATAGTAGCTTGTAGAGGAGATGATGGTTGAATAGAAGGATCGGTTTGAGAAATGTTTGAGGGAATGGGAGGATCCATTTGGTCATCATTTAAAGGAAGGATACTTATCGACGGAGGAGTCGAATTAGGAGTTGGCGATGTGTGAGAAACATTACTATAAGGGAAATGTGATTAATGAATAATGCCAAGAGTAGAACACCAATTTTGAAATTTTGCACAAAGAAATTCAGCTCCATTGTTTGAGCAAGTGACTTGGAGTTGCGGAAGGAATATTCCATCGTTTCCAGTGTTGATTTTGGAAATAAAGCTATTAAATTGTCTATTAATTTGATTAAAATGGACAATCGTGCAAAAAGTGTCAGACTTATTTTTCATGAGATATATCCAAGTACATCGCGAATAATTATTGACAATAGTTTAAAAAATAATGAGACCCATTCAGAGATGGAACAGAAAAAAGTCCCCATATGTCTATATGAATCAATTCAAAACATTTAGAAGAACGAGAACAACTGTTAGAAAATAATTGACGAGATTTCTTAGCTTGTGGACAAATATCACAAGTAAAATTCTTATTTGAAACAATATCAGGAAAATTGCTTACAAGGAATTCAAAACAAGAATTTCCGGGATGACCAAGGCATGAATTCGTAGGTAAAATTTATTACATTCTTTGAAATAAAATGCATTATTTAAAGTAGGAACATCATCCAGATAGAAAAGTCCATTTTGCAAACTACCCCGACCAATCTTCACCTTTGAGGAACGGTCCTGAAATAGGCAGTGAGTATGAAAAAGTGTGACTACACAATCAATATGTCGAGTTATCTGGGAGACAGATAATAAATTAAATTTGAAAGATGGAATTAAAATACATCTTTGAGAATGAGATTTGGAGAATTTTTGATAACTCCAATAAGAGTTACTGACGCCACTGATCCATCAGGCATTTGAACTGATAAATAAATTTTCAATGCATAATAAGATGAGAATAATGCAAGTGATGTGCATATGTGATTTGATGTGCCAGAATCAGTAATCCAAGAAGAAGATGAACAAGTTAGGATTTTATCTACTAAATGTACAGAGAAGAAAACATTACCTGCTAAATGTGCAGAATTATCAGCAGGAGTGCCATTAACGAGGAGAGGCATCAACTTGTTGTACTGCTCAGTGGTGATATGATTATTTTTCCCACTAGAAGATTACATTGAGGTGATGGACGCTTCACTTGGCCTTCGGGAAATCCGTGGAGCTGATAACAAGTGGCACGGGTGTGACCATGGCGATTGGGCATGGTCGCTTTCCTGAGGGGCGATTAGATTGAGGGACGGTATGTCGATCATTCCATGTTGAATTCCTGGAAGTGTTGAGGGCAGCAGATTCAAAAATTGGAATGTGTATGTCAAGCTCTAGTTGCTTTTCTTCTTGACGCACCAAATTATATATCCGTTGGATAGAAGGAAAAAGTTCCATGAGAAGGATTTGTCGGCATACCGAAGAGAAGTTATCATGAAGTCCTTGTAGGAATTCCATAGCTCGATCTTGATTCATTTTCTCCATGATGGATTTCAAATTGGCGCATATGCAAGGAGATAGGACGACGATGTTGTTCAATTCATCCCAAAGAGATTTCAGTTGGGTAAAGTATGAAGAAACATTCATACCCTTCTGTTTTAGATTGGAGATGGACCTTTTCAATTGATTAATATTTGGCGCATTTGACTGAGAGAATCGATCTTTGAGGTCGAGCCAAATTTGAGCAGCTTTCTCGGAATAGAGAATACTTGGCCGAATCTCTGGAGAAACTAAATTGAGAATCTAACTGCTTACCAAATCATTGCAACGTTCAAAGTTGAGAATTTCACTTGAGAATCAGGTCTTGACAAGGTTCCATTGACGAACCCATATTTATTCTTAGCTCGTAAAGCCATGCTATTGCTCGACTCCACATACCATAATTATCACCAGTTAGAAGAGGCGTAACGAGGACAATGGAGGGACTTTCCGAGTGATGAACATCGTAAAGAGTGGATATGGTCACTGGTTGAGAGATGTTGAACACTAATGAATTAGTGTTGAGATTAGTGTTGTTGAACACTAGTGAATTAGTGTTGAGATTTTGATCAAGGTTGAGTTCCTGATCAGCCATGATGAATTGACAAAAAAATTGAAGAACTGTAATTGAATGAGAGCAGCGGGCAGCAAGAATTTTGCAGCAAGAAATTAGGAGAGAAGGCAATATTGGTGATTAATATTGCTCTGATACCATATCAGAAGTTTTGGTAAAACCGCGTGTCTTTGTATTAATAATAATGGAAGTATATATACAAGAGATTCATAACAACTAATCCTACATATATGGGATTGTGATCAGACAAGATATACATAATTGATTCAGAATATTCATGCTAAATAACAGGTAAGCAGGTAGATAGTAGCGGAGGTTCGGAAGACTCGTTCAACATTTACAATCATAACAATCACGCCCATCTTAACCGGGGTTTTGGTCCAAGGAGACACATTTCAACATTCGCCCATCTTAACCGGGGTTTTGCAATCCCGACTACTTCACAAAGTTGACATACGTATATCCACATTACAAGCTGACAGGATCTTAGAAGAAACAAATACGAGTCACAAAAGTTATTCACACTTTCCCTGAAGTCTTAGAGTGAATCTCTTCAAGGATATCAGAACTTCCTTCAGATGCTCTCTTGTGGCAGCATCTACTAAATTGCCATCACTGTCGAATTTCGCAGGTTTCTCAAATGCCTTTACAAAAAGTTCAGGCTTGTTGATGAAATGAAGGTCAAGATAAACTCCAATCTGCCGCAAGTGGTACTGTGATCGCCCCCCTCCAAAACCTGCCCCGGCGCTTACAATGGCAGCGGCCTTGTCAGCCCAAACATTCGGAGATCTAGATGCCCAGTCAATTGCATTCTTTAGAGGTCCTATCAGTGAAAAGAAATGTAGAAATTATAACCTTAAGCAATGGCAGCTGAACATGAAATGCAGTCAGCTGGGTTAGGTAGCAATGGACATGAGAACAACTATGCACTTTGTTTCTCCGGTACAGTCACGAGAGTTTGTAATTTGGCCGAAAAGCATGATACACTTCACTAGCATCGAATCTTCAATTTCATTCCCATACTTGGTTCCTTGTCCCCAACTGAAGAAACTATAAATTTGGTACAACCAGATCAACCAAACTATCCTCCTGGATCAAATTATGCAATCATGAATACTACTCCCTCTGTCCCAAAACTTTATTAATTAGTGATTGCTATCTAAAACATTTATAGCCCGAAATTGAAAATTGTAAATGTACTCTTTTTTTAATTTAAAATTCCTTAACAGTATACTCAGGCATCATTCTAAATCATTTGACAATGGATAAGTAGGAGTGTACGTGCTGAAAATGGTGATAAAAAGCTTATTTTGTACGTTCTTATCTCATGACATAATAAGTTTCACATTATGAAAAGTGGACTCTAGGGATAGGACGGAGGGGGTACTACTTACTATCCCTCTGCTCTGACATGTGACAAACATTGTCCATCATTCAAGTTCTGTGAGCAAGGACCTTGTTTTGTCAACTAAATCTAAAAGTTGATCAGAGCAGTATAAGTAAAGTTGTTGTTTACCTTAACATGCTTCAAGAACATATAAGTGAAGACAACTATTATGGTAAACATCATCACTTGAACAAATATTTAACCAAAAGGCAAGAGTGGAAACAAAAAGTAACTTGAACAACAAAGTTAAGAAGTTGAACTACAATGAAACACGAGAATGCCATCAAACCGTTTCGCAGTTTATCTCAAGCATATAAACTAAGGAGGGGAGGGCAACAAAGTAGGAGTATTTGTTTAAATACCAGTGACAGAGTAGTTGTACTCGGGCGAAGCAAAGAGGTAGCAATCAGCTCGTTGAATCTTGTCCCTGAACGCCTCCACGGCAGGTGGATAAGTTCCAGAAGCTTCCAGATCCGTATTTAGAAATGGCAGGGGTGATGTCCACATACTCTATGTTCAGGCCCTTCACAGACTCCTTTGATAGCTCCATTGCTAAAAAACCATACCCATAAAACCATAACTTAGGCTTATTCTATAGCATTACACAATTCCACCATTACATAACCTTATTCTATATCAGATAAAACTGGAATAATAAACTGACACTAACACATACATTTACAAATCACATGTATGCTTTTTCCTGACATATAAGACATTGAAATTTGAACCGAAAACTAGGATCCCGCATCAAAAGAACAAATAGATAAAATGTGCTGGTAGTTGGGGAAGGAAACGCATACCAGCACGAATAAGGCCTCGGTTGTACGAGGCTTTGCGAAGGGACCCACAAACGGCAACAACGTTAATCAGCGCTGGAGAACGAATTGCTGCCATGACTGTCAGAACTTGAAAAAGAGTGGCAACCTAATTTCTCCAAAGATTCATATGGACCATGGTTTGTTGCAATTTGTTGGCCAAATATAATAAAGATAAAAGAAAAACAATTAATATTTTGGATCAATGCTAAAATGACATTGACCTTAACTTGATAGTGTCAATATAATCTCGCAATTTCAAAAGTGCCAAAATAATCTTGAACCATGTAGACTTGTTAGTCAACCCGTTTACTGTTGACATTTCAAAAACAAAACTCAGTTTACTGTCCGATTTTGTGAAAAATACCATTTTGCCCATATTATTTTTAAAAGGGATTTTTTAAAAAAAACTAAAATGCCTAAAATGCCCTCAATGTTTCCTTTACTTCTTGGTCCTCTCGATTCCACCCCTTTCCTTTTCTTCCTCCCAATTTCACCTGCCACCGTCTCCGATTTCACCCTTTTTCTTTTTCTCGATTTCACCCATCCAGACACTACACCATCGCTCGACCGCCACTCGAGCTCAATTCTATCCAGATTCGTTGCACAGTAGAGGTCCGCACTTGTTTTTCTTGTGTGGAAATGCCTCCTGACTCTAACGTTAAGGCTTAGCTAGGGTTTGCGGTGAGCGGCTGTGAGACTGAGCTAGGGCTTATAGTGGTGGGGTGAGGGGAGAGGGAGGAGGAGGGTGGCAAGGAGAGCCGCGGCAACGGTGGGCGAAGATGGGGAAAAACAGTGGAGGGCGAGGGTGATAGGGGTGTTTAATCGGAGGTAATGGAGGAGCGGTAGAGGGCGAGGGTGATGGGGGTTTTTAATCGGAGCTGAGGGAGGAGCGGTGGAGGGAGAGGGTGACGAGGGTGTTTAATCGAAGGTGGGGGAGGAGCGGTGGAGGGCGAGGGTGACGGGGGTGTTTCATTGGATGTGGGGGAAGATCGGTAAATATTGTCATGGGGTTAGGGTTCCGTCGCCACAGGACGATAGTAGTGGTTGGGTTCTTTCCCGCAGAGCAGCTCCGAGGTGGGGTGGGGTACGGTGATGTGATTAATGTTCTTCGAAACGGCTAAGGTTCCTTCACCGTGGGACGATGGGAGCTGTAGGGTTCTTTCCCACCGAGTAGTTCCGACACGGCGGGGTGAGGGTTAAAAAATCCCACAGCTTGAAAAACTCTCAGAATTATTGTCATCCGTTAAACTTAATTGTTAAAATTTCAAAGTTAATTTGTAGGATTTTCAAATGATGCAGGAAGGAGGTGCTAGATTACAACGGTTTATCAAGAAAAATGGTGAAGTAGTTATTCAAGAAGGGTTACGGAGTTATGGGGAAGAAGTTTTAAGGCGTGGCCGGAACTTTCCAACGACAGCGAGACGGAGGTGGTGGCTGGCAGAGGTGGTGACTAGTGGTGGCGGAGGTAGTGGCATGGTATTGTGGGGACAAAGTTTTCACCTTCTAAATCAAAGGTATTTTAGTCATTTCACTATTTCATCATTGCAGGATTTGAGAGGGTTAACGCTGGAAATAGGGACTTTGAGTATGTCGGCACAATGTTTTTTGAAATTTAGGGTTAGATTGATACATACAATAATTAGTTAAGGTTAAATTGGTACTTTCTGATATTGCAGTGTTATACTGGGACTATCAGCATAAAGTCATGGTTATATATGTAAATAATCATAATATTTTTTAATGAAGGTAACGTCACTCTAGCCTCTTATATATGTACTTCAATTTAGCTCAATTCAATTTTTTGCTTAATTTTGTTCAGTTCAATTCAGTTTAGTTTAAATCAATTCAATAAAAACATAAATTTGACACTTCAATTTAGTTCAAATCAGTTTAATAAAAATTTAATTTGATGAATTTAGCCTAATTTAGTAATAAGAGAATATGTCTAAAATGGTACCCACTTTTAAGTGAAATTCACAGTTTGGTACCCTATTATTAAAATTGTTCTGAAAAGGTGCCCACTTTTTCATTAATGTCCCAAAAAGATACTTTTTAGTTAAAGTTGGTACCATTGTGGCACAATTTTGATCCAAATTGATACTCATTTTTTTGCTGAAATGTACTCTTTTGAAACGTAAATGGAAAAAAGTGGGTATCTTTAAAGGACAAACTCAAAATTTGGGTATCAAAATGTGAATTTTGATTTAAAATGGGTATCATTTTGGACTATCTCTCTTAGTAATAATATGACTAATTTTCAATAAACTTGTTTTAGTTCAGTTCAAATAAACTCTTGTGCACAGGACATTTGCCACATATTTTTCACACTAATTTCTATTAAACTGAATTGAAATTAATTAATAAAAAATAAAAAAAATAATAGGGAAAAGTGCATAAATAACCATATTAAATTTGAAAGTGCAGATATGACCCTGTAAAATTTGAAAGTGCTAAACTAACCCTAAGATTGTGAGCAATGGTACAGAAATACCCAAATTGCACTATTCCTCTGTGGACTAATGGAATTCAGATGTTAACCAAATTTGAAAAGATATAAATACCCCTAAACTTAAACTAAAATCTAATGACCATTATATCCCTAGACTTCTTCTTCTTCCTCATTTTCAAACACCCTAAACGGTTGTTGTTGAGCACCACCGTCGCAGCTCTCTAGCACCACGTCCTTCCCCGCCCATCTCCAGAGCATCGCCCGCCACTCTGCTAGAACGCCACCGCCGCCGCGCTAGAGCATCGCCATCACTCTGCCAGTTTTAGCATTGTCTACTTCCCGACTCATCTACAACACCACCTCCCAACCTTCAGCTCTAGCAACCCCAGCACCATCTCGACGCACATCCTCCTCCGCCCACCACAGCTCAACCCTAGCCCCACCCTCGATTCAATCTCAGTGTCGCATCGACACAACTCCTCATGCGCCTCGGTCGCACTCCACCTCTCCTCCGCCACCACCTCTCCCACGTTGCGCTCCACCCTAGCCCCTCCCTCAACCCTCATATATCCCACCTTCACCGCCTAACCTTTCCTCTTCCTCTCCCCCACCACCATCATTATTTCAGCCCGCCACCACCGTTGAATTTGCAGGGAGAGGGAACAAAATTAGTGGAGTTGCAGAGAAGAGGAAATGGAATTGAGTTGCGGAGAAGAGGAAGTGCGGATTAAAGAGTAAAGTTATATTTTCCTTTTTTTCTTTTGTTCTTTTTTGTTCAACGAAGTCCAGGGTTAGATTTTTTACTTTCAAATTTTACAAAGTTATATTTGCACTTTCGAACAAAACATAAGGTTTCAAATTAATAATAACTAATTAAATCAAATTAAATACTATGAGTATGAGTGAGTTAAATTAAATTTAAGTATAAATTAATTAGAAATAAATGAATTATGAGGTCTCGTGACATGTGGCTTATCCTTAAATTATGGACAGTTTACTATATTTTTTCACTAATACACTGTATTTGTTAAATTACACATTAAATTTAATTTTTAAAATTTTAAAATATTATATGTTTATATTATATTTTAAGAATATTTTCACTCTCAAATACACTTTATTACTTGTTTTAACTTATAAAATACAATATTAATAAGGGGTATATACAAATATAACCATATATACTTGGTAAGTGCAAATATAACACTCAGATAATTTATACTACAAAAATAACCCTAAGTAGTTTATGAAAGTGAAAATATAACTCTAAGACACCATTTTTTGTGTTAACCGATGTTGAACACTAATAAAATGACTAAAATTCCCTTTGGCCTAAAACCTAAAATTTTATGACAATTTTGCCCCTATCACCAATAAATCGTTTCAAACCACTACGTCACTTCCACCACCGCTCAACTCTCCACCGCAACTCACCTTCATCACTACACACCCTCACCTCTCCGCCATAAACCACCATCGCCAGCCACCCTCACTTCTTTGCCACAAACCACCATTGCCCAGCCACCCCAACTTCTATACAACCCACCACCGCCCAGCCATCATTCACTAGTGTGGTTCTAGAGCTTCAACTCACCCTCATCCTCAAATCAAAGATCCATTTTGACGCGGTTACCGAAAGATTCTCCTACGCCATCCCTGCCGATTTGAAACTACAAATTAAACCACATGACCCGCTCGAAACCCTACTGTGAATCGTTCTGTCACCGCCACCGCTAAAAAATCTACACATTCCGCCACCGCTCGAAACCCTGCCGCCCCACCACTACGTCTAATGAACAGGCCGCAGCGCTCCACCGCCACCCAACCCCGCCTTCGTTACCTTTCGCTCCGCCACCACCCATCTCTGCCTCCCTCGCCTTTCTTGGAGAAGTTTAAAATGAAGAAAAGAAGAAACCGAGAATATGTGTGGGAAGAAAACAAGAAAGGAAGAAGAGAATAAAGAATAAGAAAATTAGAGTTTTAGGGGTAGAAATGTAATTTCATTTTAATTTCATTTTTAATTTTTTTAAGGAGTAAAATAGTCTTTTCATTGAATTTCAACTTAAATCTGCCGGAATGGGTACATTTGCAATTACACTTACTATATATGGTTATATTTGCACTTTCAATTATCAAAAGACTATATTTCCACTTGTGTGAATTTGGTAGGCTTATATGCACTTTTCTCTGAAATTTATTTTATAAAAAAATAGAACTTGAAAGGTATAAAGTAAAGTGGCATATTCATAAATTTATATATATGTCACCTTTCCTAAGACTTTTCCTGCCTTTATAATTAATTTAAGTGCGAAGAATGTACTATCTAGTTCAGATCAACTCTACAAAAAAATCACCATTTTCAAAAATACAATTTAATTATGTTAATTATACATTTCTAAAAAAATATTAAAATAAAATGAAAGTTGTCATCTTAAATACTCCTTTCAATTTTCCTAGTTTTTTTTTTCAATTTGAAAGACTCATCACCTTGATGAGTTGGGATTGTCTAGGTGTTGGGGATATTAATCCCCAAAGACAATATCAAGTAAGAGAAAATAAAAACAATAAAGAACAAATACACCAATTTACGTGCAA
>JAULKK010247345.1:0-15325 GCA_032355705.1 Rubia peregrina
GAATGCACATTGCACTAACAATCAAAGAGTAAGAAAGGGAGAACAAGAATAAGATTAGTTACCCTGTAATCCGATTGATCGATCTATCCGATGTAAGGATCTCCAAGCATTCCAGATTCGGGCATGAAAACGCAATGCAGGCAAGGATCATGCCATCCACATCACTGTAAAATCAAGATCATCTAGATTCAGACATTGATTGTGAACCATAAATCGAGTAAGTAATTTTAAAACTTATTCAATTCACTTTTAAATTAAATTAGCATTTAGGGTTTTTGTCTTTCTAATTCTTATCAACCAGCGAAACAATTATTCATTGCGATTGATGAATAATCCATAGATCTCGAACCTTTCCATTCTTAGTGACAGTCTAGCGAGTTTGGGGCACTTCTGCAACACCGATCCGACGTATCCGACCTGAGCCCTCTCCGGAACCCTAAGCCTCAGCTCCTCCGCCGCCCGCCAAACCCTCTTCGAAGTCTCCCGCCACCCTCTACAAACCCTAGCTGCCGCCAGCAGCGACGGCGGCGGGAGCTTCCTCATCACCTCCCAAATGCAATTGACCGGAAGCTTCCCGGAAGACCCGTTGAGATCCGGATCCAGGTCATCCTCCTCCTCCGTCTCCACCTCCGAATCCTCTACCTCCTCCATTCTCGATTCCCTAACATCAACATCGTCGAACGACAGCGCCCGACGCAGATTACTACTCGGCTGCCGGAGAGGCATCGGGAATTCCGGAGTATGCCGGAACGTGGAAATCGGAGAAGGGTTCACGATAGACGAAGCCGATTCGGCTGAAGGAGTGGCGATGGGAGCCGGAGCACCGAAGGGGCCACCGCCGCTTCTGGGCACGTTGCACACGTGTCCTTTCTTGGGTTGGCCGCATCGGCCGCAGTTGTAGTTGCCGCGCTTGGGGCCGATGCCGCGTTTCATCTGGGCGGCGGCGGTGATGGACGAGGCGGCTGCGGCGACGGGGTGGGGCTGAGGAGCGGACATTTTTATGGCGGGTGAGTTGAAATGTGATGAAATGTTTTAGCGGTAATCTGATAATTATAGGATGGCCGAAAATACCTGCATCTGTAAATATGAATATTTTAAATAATTTTTTTGGATCGGTTTTTGGAGGAGAGGGAAGTTTCAGCTGCGCCAAGAAAATAAAGGCGCGCGCGGTCTGAATGATATGGCGCGGGAGTTTTGGGCTTTTGGCGTCTTTTATTTTTTTAATTTAGATAAAACATTTACTGTTGTCCCTCTTTTTGACTCGGCCATTTACTAGTTCAACGGTAAAAAAAAATACTGAATACGCATTGTAGTCGGAATTGTAAATGCATAGAGTTACGGTCAGAGGCGGAACCAGGGGGTGCTGGCGCCACCCCTAGGTTCCGGCTGGCGCCACCCCCTGGTTTCGGCGGCCAGGAAATTAGTGCCTAGAACTGTCGGAAGCCATGGATTCCGCCACCCCTTCGTTTCCGGTGGAAGGGTCTGTCCAGCGGCCAGGGAATGGACGGAGAAGACGAACATGTTTTCTCTTTTTTTGTTTCCTACATAATCAAAACGACGTCGTTTTAATTAGTAAAACTACGTTGTTTGAAATGTTTTCGGCCAAAAAAAAGAAGGCCGATTGGGTCCCAAATAGTGAATAAATCCTAAATGCGAAACTTAAACATCAAACGGCCAATTCAGAAGTCAGCCACACTTTTCTTCTGTTCTTCAGCTCCCATTTCGCGCACGCCACCATCGTTATCCGCCTCCTCGCCGTGGCCGCCACCGACGCCGCCGAAAAAAATTTACCCTCCTTTTCAGCTACTCATTGCCTGAGTTTCTGGTTCTGCCACTGGTTACAGTATTAATGATTTTATAATAACTTTAGTCAAACGAAATTGTGATTTTCATATCATATAAGAAGGAGATCAAATTAGATCAGGCTGGGTAAACATGCTATTGGGAGTATTAAATTAGCCAGGTTTGATGAAATCTTGTATTTTAAAGAGTGATGGTATCGTTTGTTTTAAAAAAAAATCGTGGCATTGGATATTATAACATTTAATTTCATGATTTATTATTATAAATGAAATAGTATAATTAAATTATTGAAAATTTTGCACATGTTAACATATATTGAATAAGTTGATTTTTGTTTGAACGGTGAATGAGTCGATGTTTACATGAATATTTGTATGGGCAGGTGAAGGTAAATTATTTTTCTGGAGTTCTAAGTGGACCGATCATTGACCTTTGATCCATATTTTGAACTCTGGTTTTGATTTCCCGTTTTTTTAAACTAACCATCGATGATGGTCAATTCAAGGATGAGTGAGGTATAATTCTTCCAACTTCACAGACGGGTCTTTCGATTCTTAAGTAAAACCATTTTATTATCAACTAGTTTAAATTGAATTGGATTAACTTTATTGAAGTGAAATAGTAATTATACATTAAAATTATGTTGATTTCCATTAAAATTTAATTACACCGTCTTATTTTAAATCATCTAACAGTTAAATGGGGTCATCTTGTAATTAATATATTTACTTAAGTGATTTGAGAATTTGGGTGAAAATCATTGCCTTAATGTTTTTTTTTATTTAGAAAATTCATTGCCATGTGTTTTCCTTCTCAACGTGATATATGTTATTTTCTATTTCTATTAAAACTTCTCACAATAGTTCTTTAAATCCTAAATAATTTATATATAACATTTTGAAATACTCCAATTAGTACTAATTAATTTTGTACAAAAATTCAATATGTTCTTTAAATTTGACATCTTTATATATTACATGCTTTGCTTGTGGAGGTGTGGTAAGAAATATATGGCTGGTACAATTTGCAACTTTGATCCCTGAATGACTCAACGCATAAAGTTACAGCGATCCTTTAAAAAACAACTCCAAACTCAACTTTGTATAAAGGGGCTATAGGGGACAGTAGGCATGATTTTATGTTTCTCTTTTTTTTCTCCTAAAGGTTGACTCGTGATCTGTTATCAAAGGACGATTTAAGATAAATGCGAGTTAAATTTGTTAATACAACTGATTGTTTGCGGTTGTTAGACGAAGATTTAAGTCAAATTCGTATATTTCAATCTGTTTGGACGTTCCAAATCAGTGAGACCGATTTTTTGGTTTCCGTATATAGACCACTTATTAATGTGTCCATTGGATTGCGGTAGAGATGGTTTTCTGCACATTAAATTAATATGATGCAGCTATAAATAATATTTTGGCGAAAAAATGACTAATATAACTATTCCAGTTTAGTTAAAGGACTTCGACCGATTTAATGGATAATGACCATATCTGTAATATGGATATGTGGATTTTATTTTTTTAGATTGTCTTAGTGTTTAATAAGGAAAGTGTATTCGGACCAAAGTTCGTGTGGTCAGTGTAGCTCTCAATAAATGCCAAACTCGATACTTGTTTGTATGGCCGTTTTGGATCTAACATCGACTTTAGCGGATGAATTTTGTTCAGCGAGTTCGGATCGATCTCGTTGGACGATTCAACAATAGAGGATCATTATAACAGGTCTTAGACCTATTGTTTCGCAACAAATTATCTAGTTTATAATTAAATTACTAATGACCTTTTGCATGTGATATTTTCAAGATCATACTTCTCGTATTCGCATTCATGCCAAGTTGAATTTAATAGATAGGAATAAGAAGCATATGAACTCCGTCCTAGTGACGATTTGTCTTTTAAAAATATATTCTTCCATATATATTTTTATACATTTTATTGATTACAAAATTCAATTAATTATACTGACCAATCATATAAGAATTTATTATTAAAATATTATTAAAATGTTACACTTCTACCTATTTAAACAATGGGAATGATAATACTAGTCAATTTGAAATTGGAAAGTAGTCTCCAAAATGAACAGCTGCATCACATCCTCACAAGTGCATATGAAGTTGTGAACGCATGGGTGTTTTTTGGGCCTTTCAGCTAAAGATGACTTCAACCAAAAGAGGAAAAGCCCACACTGTTAAATGCCTTTCTCCAGTCTACACTGAATAATAGGAATAATAGGAACTGCATAATCATTTTAGATCATCTCCAATGCAAAGAATCGTTTTATTAAAAGTTAGAAGACACGTTACATATCTCTAACCCACAAAAAAATCTCCAATACAAGGATCATATGATGTAATATATATTTTGTAGAGAGGTCAAGCTGAGTTTCTATTGGAAAAACCAATATTGAGGCCCTGAGTTGTCTATCAAAGAAAAGGCATCAGGAATTTATGCATAGGTTCAACTGAAATTTTGTTCATTTAATGATTGACACGTACCGAAATATAATTGTGACAGTATCATTATGGATGAAAAATCAGATAAGACAGTCAACTAATTTACCTTAGTTAAGTAAAAAAAAAGATATTTGCAAAAGAAATCCCATAAAAGTGACTATTCCATTGAAAATGTTATAATCACTCATGCTGAATAAAATAAGAGAGTTATGTATGACTAGTGGACAATGGACTTTTAATTAGTCACTTATAACTTATACTGTTTTAAAATATACTAAAAATCAAAGTCAACAATTCTCTATCCTCGATTATACTTAAAATTACAGTTGAAAGTTACTGTGAAATATGAATGAAAAAATCACCTTTTTAATTTTGCTTATGAAATATATATATATATATATATATAAATATAAAAAAGTTATTTTCATACCAACTATGGTTGTCAGTTGGTTTGAAAATAACAATCAATTCCCTGATTGTCATTTTGTTTAGAGGTATTCAATCCCCTGCTTGCCATCTTTTTCTTTCCCCTTCATGTAATTTCTTTAATGTTTTTTCCTTTTCGGTTCAACAAATGAAATCTAGCCAACAGTATATTGACTTTTTTTTTTAAATGCAAACTCATATTAATGGGAGGGATATATATTAGGGTCCACAATCATTACCAAAAGATTTGATAGAGTTTTTACAAGAGGTTTGATCAAGCAATAGCTTGACTTTTTACAAAAGCGAGACAAAAGGCAAAATATTTGCCATCTAATCTTTTGTTCTAGTGACAAAAATAACAGACATAGGTAGAATTCGGAAATGATTCCAGTGTTTGCATCTCCACCCCCGTATTAATGCTATAACCTGGCCAGATTTCCAAGTTCTCCCTATGTTTTGATGGATGTATTCCTCCGGATTTGTGGCGTTTTCAAGATTCAAAGCACCTGGAAATTCTTCTGCATTTGTGAGTGAGATTCATTTGTTCCTTTGATGAGCCAAAACTTCTGAATTGATATTTGGCTGGAAAGATTCCCTTGCTATGGTCCTCTTTTCTTTGTCAAAGTTTTCTCCTTTGGTGAACAATCCAAGGTGTAGTTGCTGCCAATGTGGAGGCAATGCAGTACCATGGTTCCAAAATTTGGTTGAGTGAGCCTTTTGAAGTTTGCACAAATAGAGAGATAAAATGAGTAGCATCCATTCAGATTTAATCTGTGGCAAGACTTTGAATTCTTAGGGCTGGAACTGAAGATCTATCTAAAATTATCAGTCCTTGCGTTCTCTTGTACAGCTCCTAAAATGAGAAGAGAGCAGAGTCTGAAACATCTCTTTTCAAATATTTAGATAGCATATCTGCAACCAAATTACCATGTCTAATGGTGTGTGAAATGTATACACATGCAAGTAACTTGTTCAGATTAGATGTCGTATCATAACTAGGCTAATGAGCTCTAAAGGGATTCCTTATTACGTCCAAACCTTGTTGACAATCAGTTTCTACTTTCTAGTGTGACGATAGTTAACCTCAAGGATTCGGCAAATCTGAAACCTTCCAGTAGTGCTAATAACTCGACATGTAGGCTAGAGTGTGCTGAAACTGTTTTGGCACAAGCCTCTATCAAGTGACCCCCATATTTCTAGCTACTAAACCTATCCCACTGTAAGGATCTCTGCTATTCCATGAAGCGTCAACGTTAATTTTGACATTAAGTTGTGGCTTTATCTATGAAACAATAGTTGTTTTTGGCTTAGATTGAGGCCTTAGTTTTGGCATTAGACCCAGGATGTGCCGTTGTTGGTCCTCTGATCTATTACTATACATAGGCTTGTTGTAAAAAAGCTAGAAATATGCCATCCTTCATTAGTTTCACTACATTTGGAACTTGTGGTTTTATACTATAAAAGATCATGTTATTTCTAGCTTTCCAAAGATTCCAACAAACTAATGATGGTATAATAGAAGATAAGGCTCTATGGATTTTGGTTGAGGCTTTAAATGTCCAGTTAAACTCAACCTCTCAAGAATTGACTCAATCTGTGGGGTTCTAATACCTAAGCATCAATCCATCCAACTCACCATATCAACAGCCAGTGTGCATGAATTGAAAAAAAATGAGAAAGAGAGTCTGAGTTAAAACTTAAGGGACATTTAGAGGCTAGTTGTATGTTAGAAAACACAAGTATATCATCAAAGGGCAGCACATCATTAACCAATCTCCATTTGAAAACCGGCACTTTTTTGGTAATTTATTGTTCCAAACCTGCCTTCGTGCACACAGTTTCCTTCTCTTTTGGGAGATTGCATTGTGAGCAGTTTTAAACGAGAAGTCTCCTGTGATTGGAGGTTTCCAAATGAGTATATCCTGCATTTGGGGGTTTATTTGAGCTGCCTGAAAAAAGAATAATATCATGGGGGAGATTTGATAGATGAGGCAAATAAAGATGTTTATTGCCAGTGAAATTAGAAATTGTGATATGTGACGGGATAGCATTCGTTTTGATAAAATAAGCAATTGGTCCCCGACCAGTCTAGTTTGAGGTTAAAAAATTAGCGCAGTCATTACCATGAAGAACTCTTGAAAGTGATTGAGCTATGAGGTCCTTTATTGTGATCCTTTTCCAGTTTTAAGAGTCCCTCAAATTCTGGGGTATGGACCATAAGAATTGAGCTCATGGTGTGATTCCTAGCTGAAATTTCCACCAAAGTTTGATGGGAAATGCGTCTATGATATCCTAAAATCTCCTAAGACCCTGTCCATTTTGGTTCAAAGTATAAGACAATTCATCTAAGCTAATCCACACCTTTTTATTGCCATATTCAGATTGTCCCAATAAAAACTTGGTGATTTTCCTTTTAAGCTGCTTAATGACAGTTTTGGGGGGTTCCATAACCGCCCAGAGATGTTGAGGGATGGAAAACATTACAGATTTTATCAAAATTTGCCTACCAGCCATACTCAGCTATTTGTTCTTCCAATCTAAGAGCCTTTTATCACATGTTTCTAAAAAAGACTGAAAGTGGATAGTCTTTGTCCTACCTGTATAAATTGGACATCCAAGATAAGTAAAAGGTAATTTCCTGGAATCATTTGAAGTTCTTTCCTAACCAAATGAATCTGTGCCATATTAGCATGTTTACTCATGAAAGAGTTACTCTTTTTAAAATTGATTTTCTGTCCTAAAGTGTTTTCAAATACTACAAGGAAAGCCTTTAATCTTACCAAAGTTTGCCTTGGAAAAAAACACAATGTCATATGCATAACTAAGGTGAGAAGTAGGAATTGTATTTACTGGTAGCTTTAAATATCTTAATTTCCCTGTTTGGAAACAAAAAATGCAGGCTTCTGGGAAAAGCTTCAGTAAAGATATTAAAGATAAGTGAAGATATGGGATATCCCTGTTTTATACCTTTTGAAGGCTGGGAAAAACCTATTGTTTTTCCATTGATTGAGATCGAAAACCAAGGAGATGGCAAGTTTATAATAATGTTAATAAACTGAGAGTGAAATCCAAACTTCCTAAGTACAACAGATAAGAAAGACCATCGAACTCTGTCAAAAGCTTTAGCCAAGTCTAGTTTCAGTATGCAGTTAGGTGGCCCTTTTTTATTATTTAAAAACCTTGTCATTTCTTTCAGGTGTATAACATTGTCAGCAATCTCTTTCCCTTTGAGGAAAGCAGTTTGCTGAGATGAGATAAACCCAGGCATAATCTCAGAAAGTCTTGAAACCATAAGTTTTGAAAAAATCCATTTATAAAATTAGACAGAGAAATGGGTCTATAATATGAGAAGGTAACTGGGGTGTCTTTTTTTGGGATTAAACAAAACCAGGTATTGGAAATTCCCGGTGGGATTGAGGCACCTGTCATAAACTCCATTGTTGCTTTGAGAACTTCCAGAGCTATTATGTCCTAAGAGTGTGTAAAAAAGTGGCAGTATATCCATATGGACCAGGTGATCCATTATGGTTCAGAGATTTGACAATAATTTTTAATTCCAAAATTGATGGTTCCCTTAAAAACACATTATTGTCTTTAGGTGTGATCAAATTGGGGATTTGTGCTAAAAAGTGGCCCAGGAAATGATTAGAATCCTGATTTTCATATTCCTGTAACAATTCCTTATAAAACTGAATGGCTTCATTTTCAATTTCACGAGAGTTATCTGTCCATTGACCTAAAGATTTTTAACTTTTGTGATGTTTTGCTTAATTCTTATTTGCTTAACTGAAGCATGGAAGAATTTGGTATTTTCATCACCAAGTTTTAACCATTTAAGTTTAGCTTTTTGCTTCCAAACTAAATTTTCCTCATTTAAAGCTTTTAAAAGAAGGCCTTTCTTATATTGAAGGTCAATAAGGTCCTGTGCGGAGTTACTGATCCCATGCGCTATTTCTTGCATCCTTGCTGATTCCTCCGATATCTTAATGTTCTCATTTATACCTCCAAATTTCTCCTTATTCCATTTTAAGTTCCACTTTTAGTCTATTAAGCTTAATGAAAAGCTTTTTCATTCCAATTTTCTATAAGGGCTAGTTCCAACTATGTTGGATGACTTGCAGGAGGTCTGGTAGTCCATACATCAAGGAACCTAAATGGTTTAGGTTGAGACGGTAATGTACTGCCAATGATAAGGAGAAGTGGGCAATGATCTGATGTAAGCTTGTTCAGGGTGTGGATAGAGCTGTTAGGGAATTTTTGCAGCCATTCACTATCAGCTAGACCCATGTATAGTCTCTCAATAGTGGGTATAGCCCTACAGTTGGACCAAGTGAAATTATTACCTACTGTAAATAGGTGGCCTAAATTATTAAGGCTTATGAAACCCACAAAATCTCTAATACTTATAATATTCGGTTTCTTTTGCCCTCTATATTTATGAACAGTGGTAAGAGCATTAAAATACCCTGTAAACAGTATATTAGATGCATTAATTGCATTCAAAATATTTCCACAGGGGTTTCCTATCCATTCTATTAGTGGCGTCATGTATAAAGATAGCATTCATGTCATTCTTAAAGGAAGGTATACTGATTCTAGTAGCCACAAATTATGGGTGCAGAGTTTTAATATGGATTTGGAATGTATTATTCCAGAAGAGCCATATATTATTAGTTTAAGAGCTAAATGCATGATGAAAATTTAGTTTTAACCTGTAAGACTCAATTTGGTCATGGTTATGCTTCGGTTCCAGGATGCATAAGAGCTGAATTCTATGGATCCTAATAAGCTTTTTGAGTCTGACAAGGGAGGTATCTAGTCCCCTAAGGTTCCAGATCAAGGATTTAATGTTAATGGTTGTATCAATCACGGGGAATTGGAATTTTTGCCTTTTGAAGTAGAACGCAGGTTCATCTTATTTAATTTGTTAAATAGTGTTCTTTTCCTTGTCTTAGAGTGATCTATATTGATGGTTATGGATGAGTTTTTATTTACCTCCTCTACCAGTTGCACTTGAGAATTTGATTCAGCCATATTCTATGAGTCCATATCCGTCGTTTGTCCAAGAATGCTGAATTTGTTCCTACTTTGAGGGCTAGAGACAAGAGAAGGGGAAAGTTGATCAGTACCTAAATTAGAACCGAGGGCCAATACCTGGTCATCTTTAGCATATTCCTTCAGGGGAGATGATGTTCCTGATTGGCAAACCAATTGATTAATCCTATCGGACTGATCATCCGAGGCCCTTTCATGATTGTTACCCATAATCAACATTTGTTGCTAAATTGGTGAGTGGTCCTGAGCCTCCGTTTCTTTTCGAATTTCAGAATCAGATGGTTTGTTTCCTTTTTTCCCCTCTTTGTTTAGTACTAAGATGTTTACCGATCGAACTGGAGTGGGATTCTCATGGTTCAGTACCATATCATTTGGAGCATGGAAAATTTTCTTGACAGGGATGTTATCTTCCTGGTTAGGTACCATATCATTTTTGGCCTGGTTCAGTACCATGTCACCTGGGCCTAAATCAGTGCAATAATATAAGGGGTTTGGTCCATAAATTGGGGATTAGAAATGGGTTTGGCCTAATTGTCTGCCTCCCATTGTTTCTGTGATGTAGATATGTTAGAGTTATGTTGAGGGATCATTTTGCTAACAGGTTTGAAAATGGGTTTTGGTTTGGCTTTTGGGATAAGCTCCGGATTAAGAATCATGTATTTAGCAATCTCATGCCCCATCATTTACAGTGGGAGCAGTATAGGGGCAGATTATCATATTCGATGTTGAACTTCTCATTTTCAATGATAGAACCTAACCTTATAAAGGGTGGGAGCTGTGACTGAAGGTCCACCTCCACACACGGTTTCAGCGCCGAAGGTCGGGTGAGTCTTTCAGTAGCTAGGTCCATCTTAATATACTTTCCAACTTGATTCCCAATGGCCTCAATTGTCGGGATATTATAGTAATACATTGGGATATTTCTGATTGTAATCCAAGCGGGAACAATCGAGCTCTCTGTGTTTGGTTTGAAATCTGAGGTTCATCAGAGAACTCTCGTGTAGGTACCGTTGAAAGACCAAACTCCTTTCATCCAGCAACGCTGTAATCTTTTTTTGGGAACCTAATAAGGATATTGTGGAAATCAATAACTTGAGTTGGTATCTGCCTGCAAATCCAATTGTTATGAAATCGGTTTTGATTTTTTCCATGGCGGGTTGACCCTTAGGGAAGTTCCCAATCAGAGCATTGTTATAGTGTGAGGAAAGCTCTGCAATTTGGACCGGCGTGAATAGAACGGAGGGTTATCCCTTGAAGTTTATGGTCAGAGTTAGGTTTTCAGTTAAGGCAAGGTGTTGGAGATTGGGGGATTTCGTGATTGAAGAGCTTGAGAGAAAGTTTTTTGGGGTTATAGCCACCATGACAGCGGGTTTGAACCTCGTCCAAGAGGCAGATGCAAGTTTGGGACTGCCAGAGTTTGGTTGAAAGGACAGCTTGTATCCATTTTTGTGTCAGATGTAGAGAGACAAGAGAACATAGTTTTAGAGAGAAGACAAAGGCAACAAGTCAACAGTACATTGACACATGAGCGGAGGCAAGCTTGATTGGAACATTTCATTTCGTTTTTGCAACTATTGTAGGGAAGGCTTTAGGCCAATCATTTTCTTTCTATAGTTTGATTTGTACAAATTACAATGGTTTATTATTTTATTTGAAGGTTAAGGACACATATAAAATCCCTTTGCCGAGCTGATTTTTTTTAAAAAAGGTTTGGAAATAATGCTCAGGAAAGCCAGCCAACATCGGTTTATACAAAAGGGTATTATCCAACTTTGTTAGATTTTGCTAATTTCTACAGTTAAAACAATACATGGCCTATATAGCCCAAATACAAATTCCAACCCAACCCAAAATGACCCATCTTTATTTACTCTCCCACAAACAAACACCATCACCTCTATTAGACTCCTCCTCACATCTAGGACCGGCCCTATAGTGAGGCAAATGAAAGGTTTCCTAAATTCATATTGTGGGCAACAGTTAAAATATGGCATTTTGTGACGGGTACATGGTATGGTCCACTGAGAAAGAGAAAAATGGTTCTTTATGTAGTATTTTGTATTTGTTGAACGGACCTTCATGGCGTACAACGGAACTTCCACTGGTTTGTAACATCACATCTATGGCGGGTTTTGGAGGACAATGCTTCTCAGACAATACATACTTTTGGATTATAAAAAATTTACGTTGCAGCATGACTTCCCTGGATAAAAGGGGGGTTTAGGTTAACTAGAGGCTTTCTATGTTTTCTAAAATGATTTTTCTAGGTGGTGTTGGTGCTTTCGCGACTCCGATGAGATTTAGGCGATTCTCCACTACTAAGTGAAGAAATTCAGCTACAACCTCCAGAAAGCTTCTAAAAAACAAGAACTACGGAGTTGTAGCATCCCAGTGGGGATGAACCTGGGCAACAATGAATAATTTTGGAGGCACGCAGTACCAGACTGCTTCAAAACAAAACTGACATGCACTTGAATCTGCCCCAACGATACTACACCAAAAATAGGAGAAATTCAACAACGACCTCTCCAAAACTACAGAGCTGATGCAACCCGGTGAAGACAACGTTTGGTAGCACGGATCGTGTATCAAACTATTGTATGACATGGAGACTTCAATTTGGAAATTGGATTGAAAGGTTTATTTATGGGAGGCTCACCCCACAGTGTGTGAGCCAAATAGGTGTTGAAGCATAGGTTAGATAGATTAGTTATAGTTATTAGGTAGGGGTTGTCCGGTCTTAACCTGTCACAATATTGTAACAACCTTAGAGAACACTTTTTTTTCCAAAAATTAAAAGGAAAGAAAAGAAAGGTTCGCCTCAAACCCCCAATTTATTAAATTTATAGGGGTCTTATTTTTTTTAGTACTGTATATGTAGGGGGAACAAAGAAATATTACAATTTTTAATTAGCCGCTGCAATAATATTATTATGTTTTCATGTGAGGAACCAAAATTTCGATTTGCTTCATGTCCCTAAAAGTTTAGGACCAGCACTGGTCACAGTCATCACCTTATGCACCTTCATTGCAATCCTTCTCACCATACACCTTTGGGATGGTTTTTAGAGTTAAAATGTTTGTACTGCGATCCCTTGTATTTTGGCTTTAGATTCGTTGTGTTGGGATCCCTTGTGTTTTTTAGTATTGCTTGCAAGTTTTCAATGGACTGAAAATGAAAACTGGATCTTTTTTATTTTTTTTAAAAGGGTAATAACTCAAAGAAAAATGGATCTTCTACGCAAATAGTTAGGTAAAATGAACTGAAAGCGTAACTCTATACTGTTGAAACAATATCTAAAACTTAAAAAATCGGTAGTTCCACCATTGAAATAACCTACAAGAGTTTGATTTTGCGACGTACAGTTAGCACACATATGCAATTATTTCCTAGAAATAAAAGTTGAAAAATAATTCTTACATGCGTCTCTTTTGATTCCAGTTCCTTAAAAATATAAAAACTACAATCAATACTAAACGTATTTCTCTTACACTGAAGTTGACGAGAATGAATGAAATATTTTAAAAGGAAAGATAAAGTAGTAATATTCTTATTAAAAAGTAATTATCGGTCGGGGGTCTTATTCGTTCCTCGAACATTCAATCATAGAATTATAAGCGATTCTTACATACTCCCTCCGTCCCGGCAGAAATGGCATAAGTGCTTTATGCATGTTATCCAAGACACATGTTCGGCAGTTAATATCTTTACCTACGTATAATAACGGCAAATAAAAAGTTACTTTTCAGAAACTACGTGTTGTGACGAATTGAACAATATCACATATGTATATATTATTATTCATATATCTATTCAAATATGTGATCAAACTTTGATAGAGAATAGTGTCCAAAAAGCACATATGTCATTTCTGCCGGGACGGAGGGAGTATCATATAAAATGTGGCAATAGTAGATGAATATGCATGGTATGGAGTCTAATTAATTTCCATCAAAGAGGGACCCTTTCATATGTCTCCTTCGTTTTATGTCTGCTGTTTTGACCCTTCAAGCCAAATTAATGACCGTACTACTTTCCTTGTGCCTTCCGTTATTCGGACTAGTGAAATCTTATTTTCTGAAAAATGCAACATTTATTACAAGGAGCAGAAAATACTAGAAGAAAGCTTGTTCTTTGATGTTGACTAATGTCAACACAAGAATGAGGTAGCAGCCTCCCGTTCTCTTGAATTGATATTTCAGTTGTTCGAAGTTGATTAGATGATGATGTGGTTGAATGTGAAAGTGAATCAATTGCATTCTCTATTAGATATGATTTAGTTCGGCTGAAATCTGTTAAGATACTTTTCTCATTTTTCATTTCGTGAGAAGAATCAATAAGTTCTTTGGTTTAGAAAGTCTTAGCGATTAACAAAATAGGTCAAATTCATCATCATATTTTCAACTTTGAAACTGCTACTGCCGGATAACTCCTCCAAAGACAGTAGGTGACGGTGCACCAATGATGTTAAAGATGATGTGGATAACGGAGATTATGATACCTCATGCTTAATGTGTTGCGTTCCACCGGTCGAGTCTTGGCATACTCCTCTCATAAATTCATATCTCGTTGCTTGATGGGGCATCTCTCTCCGAAGTTTTAAAATTTGATGAAAAATCCGAGCTCACCTGTATAGAAAAAGCTACAGGTGAGTGT
This sequence comes from Rubia peregrina, assembly GCA_032355705.1. Classification (NCBI taxonomy): domain Eukaryota; kingdom Viridiplantae; phylum Streptophyta; class Magnoliopsida; order Gentianales; family Rubiaceae; genus Rubia; species Rubia peregrina. The sequence goes on from JAULKK010247345.1 coordinate 14,403, forward strand.
ATCTATGAAGATATTCAAAGGAAATTTGATGGTCCTTAAAAAAACACTCAATGGTAATTTTTAGGTCATATTCACATTGAATTGCCTTAGACAATATTAACTGAGAACTCATACCTGAGGGTATTTTGGCACCATATGAATGAACTGGGGGTTATATGAGCAAATTTATTTATTTATTATCGTACTAAATTTATTTTTTTAATCATTTCACCATTACCCAACATTAACAGACGTTGACTACAAACCCATACAGGACATTTTTATAAAATATAAAATGATATTGTCACGCAGCTATAAAAAAAATGAAAGCTGTGAGATTTTTTTAAAAAAGAAAAGAAAAAAAACATCCACTAAAAAAGTGTGGAGAGAAAAATGGGTAGATCTCACGTCCCTCCTCTCTTTTCGCAACTGCTTCCTTTAGAAAAGTATTTGTCTTGTTGGGCTACAAGTTGGTGTTGTTGTTAACTGTTACATGACCATAAATGAAGAAGCTGAAAATACAGACATCAAACTTTTGACCATTTTTCTTCTCCTCTGAAACAATCTAGATGAAAGTGTCATTACTCTTTCAACATGTATGTTGAGCTTTTATCTTAAAACCAACTGTACTAAATGGAGGTTGACCCAAGACCTTAAATGTTAGTCATTTAGTCTTTAAGAAATCGATGTGAGGCTATTTTAACTCTCTCCCTCACGTGCAAATGTGAAACACTCCACGACCCAATATTGGGCCCAATTAAATGGTGATTCCAATATCGGCTCAATAACTCAACCTGAACTCTAATACCATGTTGAAATCAGACACAGGCCCAAATAAAAAAGAAAAAGGATGTATAAAAGGTCCGACACATAAGTCTTTTGAGGTTCCATCATAAAACCAATTGGTAATAAAAGGAGTAACTCACCAAACTTATACTCCCTCC
>JAULKK010247562.1:0-15323 GCA_032355705.1 Rubia peregrina
AGTTCAAAGGAAGTAAATCAAGAAGTGTAATAGGTAGAAATCCATAAACAATTTCAAATGGAGGTAAATAAGTAGAAGTATGAATAGGTAGATCTCCATCACTAAGTTTAGCTACTAGAATCCCTACTAAACAATAATAGTAATTCAAACATGAAATCAAGAAGAAAGCAAGATGAAAATGGAAGAAAAACTTGGTTTTATGGCTCAGAAATCGGGAGAAAAAATTGTTGAAAAAGAAAGGGGATAAGATAGTATTAATAGTATAGAACTCCAAAAAATAGATCTGGGCAGAGGGCTGGCGCGACTCGCGACACATGCATCGCGACTCGTGATGGGCAGAGTAAGCTGCCCTCATGTCTAAGTGTGGTTCATTTTCTTCAAATGTAGTCTTCACGGTCTTCAAATCTTCCAGCGATTACCTTGTCTCAAAAAATCCATATTGAAAGTGATAAGAGAGCTAAAGTCGCTCTTCCTTGGCCTTGATGTCTAGTATACGTCAATACCACGAATGCCGGTCATTTAAAGTTAAGCTGCCCACAGACAAAGAAAGAATTGCAAAGGCAACTAACATAAAAAAACCCTATAACAAAGCCACAAGTATAGGAGGATTCCTCGCCTTTCATCCACATTGTGTTCAATTGGCTCACCGAACACCATCATAACTCCACATACACATTTGCGGGGAATAATGTGTTTTTGGAAGAAATTGGGACATAATTGCGTTGAGGAGTGGGCTCAAGGAATTATACAAGTGTGACCAAGTAAACCAAATAGTTATGTCCCTATTTCTATCGTAAGCGTGTTTTTTTATTTCCAAACATTTTCCATTCGTTTGCTACTTGATTTTAATATTTATTCTTGTCTAATATTTAGAATGATATGTCTAAAGTACGTTTATTACTTTCCCAATCAAAGGCAAAAAGGTTGTGTAGGGTACTTGTGTCCATTGATGACCCAAGGGATTGGGTGTTATAGGCAAGACCAGATTGATTACGTTAGAAAAGCATAGGCCCAAGGATAAGAAATTATTCATTGTACCTTACATTGAGAGGTGATGTTTTTTTATTTTTTATTTTCCAACATGCTCTTCGATGTTAGGGTTTGAGTAAATATTATATTAAAATATATGTTTCTATGTAGTGATCATTGGAGACTAATTTTGATTGTTTTGGAGAATAAGCTTGTGTACTGGATGGATCCGTTGTACTTCCAACCTTCACAAGGTTTTGTGGATATCTTGGAGAGTGCATCGATGGGTTGAATGTGACAAAGGCCTTACGTGTAGTCCAAATCAAGGTATGATATTTAATAAACATTCACAATTAATTAAAAGTTGTTAATTATTATGCACCAACGATATTCTCTAAATATCAGTACAGGAAACAAGCACAAACCTGAGAGTGTGGGTACTACGTAATGTTATATGCAATAGAGTTTGTTAAATATGTACGATTGGATTTCATTGAAATATATAAAGTGAGTGTATTTTCAATACTTATGCCTACCTTTTGTCATCTGATACTATTTACCATCTGCACAGATGTCCCCAGAGGATTCTAAACCAAATTCACAAGATGACATAAATAATGCAAGAAATATTTTTGGCAAGACATCTAGTTCAAGTGCGATTCGTGACTCTTGGATCTCCGAATGTGGTACCTTAGCAAATTTTCCAACGCTTGTGACAAGTATTTTTAGGAATAGAATTTACATGTTTTCTTTTCCTATTTATAGACAGTTACTTTACTAGCCTTATCTATATATTTTGTTAAAACTATGATCACATTGTTGAGTGATAAGTAGCCTTAGGAATACATATGTCATTTGTAGAATAGAAATGTAAGTCATATCTATTCTTATGTATAGATACTTGCTATTTTAGTGTTATCTATATATTTTTGTCAGATCAAATAATGTGTACGATGTTTAATCGAAATTGTATTGTGTTTGAGTTTAATTTTGGGGTTATAGCAATGAATGAAATCTTGCGCCATTGTAGTCGGTTGTACTTCCGGTTACAGAAGAGTTTCGTGTTCGATCTTCTTCATAGTTACAAAGTCACGATTATAGGTTCCGGTCTCGTAACTGTCATCCTTGATAACAATTATGAATTCAAAAGATATTTAAAATCAAGTAATTATTTTTGTCAAAAAAATAGTTCTAGACCGTAATTGAGGTATGAAGGCAACCATTGTTCACCAGAAGATATTAACTCTTCTGGTATTGAAACCTTCTGAACATCTGACCTAAGACAAAAAATCGAGGTAAAAGAGGAAAAGTAATAGGTCATGTGTCTTATAGTGCCAGCTCGAGAAGGAAGATAATCAGCACCCATGATCATCTCTGCAAGACCAGATGCAGTAATGACAGAAAAACATGGACCACGATCAGCGGATATTACAAAGTTTAGTCTCTATAAATATAAACTCAACACAAGAAGGCGAGAAAGGGTATTTTTCTCAAAAAACCAATATGAATAAAAGTACAGACTTTGGCATCAGAGCTGGATTCCGGGTACTTTTCCAGGACCTTGTTTTGCAGATCAATCAAGCAAACATGTGACACTATGCTGATCCTGGATATTATGTCGGTACAGAAGGAGTTCCCTGCATCAGTGGCATCATCTGTTAGGATAGATTTTTTTTCCTAGACCTTCATAATATCTAGGTAAGGTTAGGCTTTGCAACCGAGGATTATCACGTAATGGACTTTGAAAGGCATCACAGTCTGTGAAAATGCAACGCGAACTCATATTGGAAAAAGAGGACAACCAAAAATCTAAAAGTTATTCGAATTATACATATAAGCCTATCCTAATCCAACCCCTGACAAAAAAAGGTACACCCCAACAAACTAAACTCCATGCTTGCAAGTGCATTGGTAAAGTAAGCGGTAGTATGTCTGTTACCTCCCCTCACCTTACATTTCGAGGACATAGCTACGACACTTAAATATTCTTGAGGATTAGGCCCATCATTAAAAAAGAATGGTACGAAAAGTACCGAGTGAAGTACTACATTCCATAATTTTTTTTTAAAAAAAGCTCAACAACCTTTATCAATTAGATTACATTGAGGAATGTCACATTGTTCCAAATAGTGAACCTATCACAGTAAATAGAATAAGAAACTAATTCTAATGTGGTGGACCATCCCACTTTATTGATTGGGTAGCGGGTACCAGTGCCTAATAGAGTAGCTAACAAGCGGGCTACCGCCGTATCACCTAGGGTATCCCTTCACAATAAGGGAACCCAAACGTAAAGTAGGCAAGTATGTCAGGAATCATGACCCGCAAACCAATTATAGATGTCCCAACATAATGTTTCCCATGTGCGTGAAATTGATCAAACTCTTAAAGCCAGTCCAATTAGGTGAGTAAATCAACTGTGCAGCCTAGGTGACCCACAGAGCTAAACTACCGCGAGTCTAGGCTTCACCTCACACTAGTTCCACTCAGCCCCCTGTCATCAGCGGTCTAGAAGGTGGAGATTCTTCCTCTCCCTTCACCCCACCTCTGCGTTCATTGATCCGAATCACCGATCCTAGTAAAATAAAGAAAAAAGATCAATAATATACACATGGTTCATAATAGATATAACATGGATAGTCAAACTTCACTCTTAAAGATTGCATTGGCTCTCTTAGAAAATATCATAAGGGATATTAACTGAGCTTGCATCACCGATAACAGAGATCAATCTTCAAAACAACCCACTCGAGAAGGATTATCACAAAACAAATAGGGCCATTGGCACAGAATAAAAAAAACCTCCAAAGTCTCACACTATTTTATCATAGGAAGTTTACAACTTAAAACATTCACTATAGCTTAAACAAGAACATGAAACACGCAATGAACAACCACTAGAGCAAACAAACTAGAGAACCTAGCACAAAAAAGTCACAAACAAACTACAATTGAGGATATCTCCCAGTGTGCTTGCCTTTATATACGGATAATATGCACATAGGAAACGCAAATAGAATTATGTTAGTATCTAAAAATTTGCAATTTTTCACATCTCACTACTAATTCACCCCAAATATTAGCCTTGGAAAATGGAAAAGTTAAACATCACGACCTAGATAATGTGAAATGACTAGCCCATGTGGCTTACTCATCTTCTAATCCTGAAATCTGAGCCCATGTACACTCAAATATCCTATATAGCGACCATATCAACACATTTATACAACACTACCTAACCTACAGGACGTAACAAAAGAAGGAAAATCACATGCGAATTTGCCAGCAGGAAATGTACCTACCCAACTGACAAAGACAATGAGGGTAATGTGGCTTAGCATATGCCTGGAAAATCCCCAGCCTTGCGACACAAGCGGATGCACATTTCTCCCTATGTCTGTCCAACACACACAATGAAGAAGAGAATACTGCTTCTTCACATACATATAGAAAGCCACCAGCCTCGCGAGATAAGCAGAAATTCAATTCGTCTTTGCCAAACCACCTACCAACTGAACATAACACACACCTACTACATAGAGACTGGGGGATGAAGTGGCTTCGCATACACCTAGAGCATCACCAGCCTCGTGATATAAGCAAAGCCTCGACCCATTCTCCATTCAATACATATACACATCAACTCTTATACCCTCATCCTCAGTATATGTCACATTCTGAATTAACCACAAATACAACACAAACACCACAACAATCATAAGAACAAACGAACAATAGTTAGAAAATTCTTGTGATATTACAAATAAGTCCATAGGAACAAAATTAGTAAATGATAGAAAACTAGCTAAAGAAACTAAGTTAATTTATAGTCCATTGTATTTATGCACCCATATTCTGCATCCAAAATTTCTTCATGTTTCCACTGTATATGCATATAGACCTCATCATGTGTGGGACCAACAACCTCTATACGCAGTATGTACTTAACATAGTAAGACTTACGATCAACATTGGGTCTGCACTCTAACCAGACTAGTTATTTACTCATTAAGTGCATAGTGTAGCATAGGTCTCTAGGTATCATTTTGAACCATCTATATGTTGTTCCAAAATACTGATACGATCCTTCAAACATTCCTTAATAGCATTAGGATTGTTGAATAGATTCTCAATGATCTTGGCCTAAATGTTACTATTAACCTCATACTGTTCCTTCAGTAAACTTTTTAGTTCTCAATCGACACCTGTCCTTTTCCCAAAAAAACCACTGTTCCCGAACCTCTACTTTACTTTCTAACTTCTTATACTTTGTTAGGAGTTGAGCTGAGAATTCACACCCTTCACGATGACACCTCTCAATTCCTGAATTCCCCTTGATAATCAATGGCATTCAACTTCCAGTTTTCTTTTACATAAAAATATCATCAAAGTAATCAGCATGCTTCAAAATGATATCCTCCATTCAATCACTCTCACAATATTTCTTAGTCTAACACTTCTGCCATTCTTCTTCACGTCACATAACCACAATCAACTCCTTTCTTAATCTCTAGGATTATGAACCTTGCTCAAATAGATGAGCATCGCACTCATTTAAATGCATAATATTATGCTTCTTGCACAGCTCCTATCCTAATACAATGGCGACAATCCTCAAAGACAATCCTTTTACTCAACCACCTAGTGTTAGTAGCCACTCATCGACTTTAGGTGAGATCCCGGAACCATTAAGATATTCATGAAATTGGTCTAGGTATAACATACAAACTCTTACAACATTAGTGAAATCAGCATAGGACTCACCCATATGAGGTACATCCCATAGCCTATTTTAAGTACATCCCGGTCCACAAAAATATTGTCATTCCACGACGGCATTGTCTCATGGCCACAAAAACTCACATATAGAAATCTATCTTCCCAGCCCCTATAACCATCATGAACCACCTTTATGATTTTGACATTTTACATTATAGGCTTGAATGTTACCCAATACTTATCCATGCTCATCATATGTAGAATATAGGAAGCATTCGACAAGTGGAAACTAATATCCAACCCAACCTCAAGATAAACACACTCAAAACCAACTAGTATGGCCACTCCCTACGGATGCATCTAAGTAAGAGAAACTCTATAAGCCTTAAAAAAGCTGATGAATTAATCTTGAATATGGAGGGTCAGACCATAATGCACTTGACACTCATACACACTGATCATAACAAGTGGATGACTCATCACAACACATCTTACACGAGGAATCATAACCTCACAAGTAGTTAAGCATGAATGATATTCTTTCAACATATTTACTTCAGACATGGTAAGAACACTGCTACAACCCGATATGTTGGAAAAAAATAGAAAGACTTTTTGTATTACCTTACGAAGAGTGTTAAAAAATACTTAAGGCCACGCACTTATCAACATTTAATTAATTGTCGTTCAATAAACCCCTACCTCCCCTTTTAAATTTGGAATATACTCCTATATTCTCGGGCCACTAACACCTATTGCTAAATAAAGATAAACTAAAGGCATTGTTACATATTTCCATATATATTTTCACCCAAAGTCAATGCTCACTTCACCGCCAATTTAATATCTTCACTCTTTGGAATGCATGTAAGATTCACATCGTCATGATTATGCTTTCCTCTTTTTCAATACAAAATATGATAGCCTAGCTCGCAACGACTCCTTTGCTAGAGGAAGGAGGGCTTATGGTATACACCTTCTTAAACCACCCAAAGTTAAAGCGAAAAGAAAATACCTTGTGACCAGCGAACCGAGTAAGAAAATATGGTGTACATGTTTCATAGCACGAGAAGAACTCCACCTCTAGAAGAAAGATGGTCAACACCCATGATCATTCCAGCAAGACCACGATTCAGTAATGACTGGAACATCGTGGACTATGATCAACAGAGATCACATAGTTTACTGGCTATAAATAGAGACCTAAGAAAAGCAGATAAGTAAGGGATTTTTTCAGGAGAGAAACCAATATGAATAAAAGTACTGACTTAGGCATCGGGGATCCTGGAGACTTCTCTGGGACCTTATTTTCCAGGTCAACCAGGAAAACACGTGACATCATACCAATCATTGATATTATGCTAGCCCAGAAGGAATTTACTGCATCACTGAACATCTTTCGTCTCAAGGTGGGGTTCTTCTCATACCATGCGAGGTGTACTCTATATTCGCTTAATCGACTCACTGGTCACGAGGTGTTGTCTTTTGGCTTGGACTTCGCGTGGTTCAGGGAGGTGTATACCAACAACCATCAGGAAAATATCTAAAAGCCAATGTCCTCCCATCTCTTAATAACTGACTAATCACTTATTAAGCCCCAGAAAATGGAACACATTACTTGTAAAATAGTCAAACATTGATAACATGAAATAACCACTGCCCACGTGACATACTTATCAGTTTACCAACCCAGCGGCGGAGCTCAGGCCCATACAACCAATGTAAGCAAATCCTGCATAATTGATGTGACCAATCATCATCTCGTAACCATCCCCCAATTTACAACCACAACACAACCACACTAAACCATTCCCACTTGGAAGCGACTGAAGTGGTCAAATCACCCCTAGATTCGTTAAGTGCATAATCCCCCAAACCACATGGTAGATGATGTGTTCATTTTTTGTTGATATTTTAGAACATTTTGGACTCACTTTTGTATACTTTTGTGCTCTAGATTCTGCATTTTTCCTTAAAATTCTCGTAGGAAGGTTAAGAGCGACTTTTAAGCTCTTATTACTTTTGTAGGGAATTTTGTGTGACCGAGCAATTGTATGAAGATTTGAAGACATTGAAGACTTTCTTTTGGGACTTGAAGACTTGAGGAAATGAAGATAAGTGAAGTAAAGAGGAGGACTAAAAACAAAAATTGGAGGTTTTGAAGATTCAACAAATGACATCTGTCTCGAGTCGCGACAAGGCTGTCGCGGGTTATGATACCTGCTACAGTGTGGTCTATTCTATGCCTTTTTCTTGCACTATAAATACCAACTTTTATCCTTTCATTTTCCATATTCTTCTTCCTTGACTTCTCCCTCATTCAAACCCTAGTTTCATTTTATTTTTCATCTATTTTCATCTTTGTTTATGTTGGATTTGCTTATGAATATTAGTATGACTTTGAGTAGCTAATTTATCACTTGTGATCGATTGATTGACCCTTCCAAACCCATGTAGTGAGAATATCTAATTTACTCTTTCATGAACATTTATTGCTTAGCATTTATCATGCCATTAATGTTGATTTTTTACTTAATTTATGTTATGGGTTGTTTGAGAATATGAAGTGTTTGTATGATTGAATACTAGGGTGTAAAAAATTGTACAATTTCTTATATCTTTGACATGAAAATCCAAGAACATGGAACTAAAATTTCTTGTTGGGTGAATGATGTTAATCTTAATAGATAAGTATGTTAATATAGTTTGATATCATATTTATCCTATGGAAGCACTAAAAGGTAGAATATTGAATGTTTATTGTTCTAGGTTAAACCTAAATAAATGGTTTGTTTCGTTAAATGGCTAGGCATTTTGTAGAATGTTTGTAGTTGTTATCAAATCTCTAGTTCTTTGTGTATGATGTCATTGATGAAATACCTTTAGCCGCTGTTTGTCTAAAATGATCATTAATGAGGTTTGCAAATAGTCATTGAACATTTTTGTGATTTACTCTTAAGAAGATATGGATGTTTATCTTTGAAAAGGAATTGATAACATTCATTTTATGTAATTAGTGTGATTGAATGAGCGGTTGTTTCCATGATCTATAAAATGTTTAGAAGTGGAAATCAATTGCCCCCAAGGCTTTATTATTTGTGATTTTATCATTTTTCTTAGTTGTTGCATGATTATCATAATTACCTTCTTTTGCTAGTTATCTTATTTGGAAAATCCCTCTACTTCCATTGAGGGAGACTATGGCTTCAAACTTTGAGGACCAACCTATGTGTATTACACATTCGGAGGTTGGCCGAATGGGCATTTTGAGCTCAAATCCGGGTTGATACACTTGTTACCTTCTTTTCTTGGCAGGCAAGAGGAGGACCCCAACAAACATCTCTCTGACTTTCATATCGTTTTTTGTGGTATGATTCCCGAAGGAGTGGATGAAGAGCCTTGCAAATTGAAAGCCTTCCCTTTTCATTAAGATATGTTGTAAGAGATTGGCTCCACTACCTTCCATCCGGGAGCATAAACTTATAGATTGAGTTTAAGAGGATGTTTTTCGCCAAGCAATTCTCGGCCTCAAAGGCTGCCACCTTGAAGAAGTAAATCAGCAACATTCTCAAATGGCATGAAGAGTTTTTCTACGACTATTGGGAGAGATTCAAGAAACTCGTTTCAATTGAAAGCTAGAGGACCAAGTCTCAACACTCACTTTCATGGTTGTGATGACAAAGTCTGGAAACATATTGCATGTTAAGTCTTGTGAGATTTGTTCATCACCACACCCTACAGATGCATGGCCGAGTTTGTAGGATGATTACGTGGATAAGGTGAATGTCGTAGGTTTTAAAGAAGGCCAAGGTTATCAAGGGTGTCAAGGCGGTAAAGGCTGCCAAAATCGGTCTTACAATGTAGGTAATCAGATCACCCAAATCTTGGGTATAGAAATGCTCAAGAATGGAAAAACACACAACAATACCAACCTCAATAACAATACTGGCCTAGCAAAACACAATTTCCCAAAGCTCCAAGACAAGCTCTATGATCAAGGAGAGAGTTTGGGCTTGTCATAAGATGAAGTGATGCAAGCCATTAGGAGATTGAGCTTGTGTAGGGAGAAGGCCGAGAAGTTCCAAGAGAGGGTGAATCTTGCATCAAGCACTTGGAGACTCAAGTGAGTCGAACCGCTTAAATATTGAATTAGATGGAGTTAAGAGATTTTGTTAAATTTCCTTCCTAACTGGAACTTAACCCTTAACAAAATGTGGGTGCCATCTCATTGAGAAGTGGTAAGGAAATGAAGGAACCCCAAGGCGAAAGTGTTGTTGAGCGTGTGTTTGAGAAAGGGGAAGATTTTGAGAAGGACGTCGAAGAGTTAGCCAAGGAGAAGGTGAGCAAGGGGAAGGAAGTTGAAGAGGAGACCATAGTACCAAGATCAGGATCAAACCCCGAAACCTCATCCCCGCCTCACAAGAAAGATAAAGTGGCGGAGATTCCTATCTGTGCCGAAACCATAATTTCTGGAAGCTTTGAAGGATAGGAGAAATAAGGAGGACAATAAAGACACTTCAAAGTTTATTGTAGATGCGACGTAAACATTCCACTCCTAAATTCTATAAATAAAATTCCTAGGTATGCTAAAGTTCTTTAAAAATTGTGTGCCGTCAATTGGAAACAAAAAATGAAGAGTAAGCATAAGAGTGGAAAGAGTGAGCATGTGTCCGCCATGTTTGATGATGAATTTCCTCCTAAATGTGACAATCCGGGAATGTTTAAAATACCTTGTGTGATAAGAGAATTTTTTTAAAAGCCCATGCTAGATTTAGGTGCTTCAATTAATTTGATCCCATATTTTTAAACGAGAGTCTAAATCTATGCATTTTTCATAAAACCAGGGTTGTTATCCAACTATCCGATCACCCTAGGAAATACCCAAAAGGTATTATGAAATATGTGTTGGTGAAAGTAAATTCTTTGACATTCCTCGCTTATTTTTATATCCTTGATATGGAGAGTGATACTCATTCCACACCTATTGTATTAGGTAGGCCAGTTTAAAGACTATGGGGAAAATAATCTACGTGCATAAGGGAACCCTAACCATGGAGTTTAATGGGTGGAAAGTAGAATTTGGCACTAATAATTCTATTGATCATCCTAGTATATAATACTCTTGTCAAGCTATTAATGTTGTAAATGATGTAAAGCAAGATGTGTTTGAGCCCAATGATGGTAGTTCCTTGAATGTTGTCCTACATGATGATTTATATAATGCTTTTATTGCAAATGTTTTTAGTACTAACTTGGAGGAAAGAAACATTGATGAAGATTCTCTTGGAGAAGCAACATCCAAAAACTTTCGTGTTTTCATGGGAAAACCAACAAAAATGGGTTTCCCCCCTTCTCGTGTGAAGAATTCAGTGGTAGAGTTCAAACCACCATGGAAGGTTCTTAAGTGTTTATCTCTTAGAGAATGAGAGAAACCCCCGATTGCTCGTTCAATTGAGATTACCGTGGAGCAAAAAAGGGAGTTTTTGGGCATGTTAAAGGAGCATGAAGAATACCTAGGTTATGTAAACCAAATTTTGTTAGGGGATGATGTGAATCCTAAATTTTTTGTCCCGGATCAAGGAAAAGATACCGATCTCCTCAGTTCATATTGTGAATAAGTCAAATTAGAGGAGTAAGTTGTGCCGATGATGTTAAATAAATTTGATTTTGATCATCCGGATTGTCATTCATGACTTTCCATCGCTGTTGTTTTAATTTGGGTTTTATCATTGGTTTTTGTTATTTTATCTTGTTCTTTTCATGATTGTGTTGTTGCATGATTTTTTAGCAAGAGGAAGTACATCGCATTAGAAAAATGAAGGAATGAAGGCCATGAGAAGTAGAAGAGATATTCGGGAAGTTGGAAGAAAAATATTGGCTAGGTATAGAGGTATTACTATTGTGGGTCGCAAGAAAATGGGGAAGTTTACAATTCCAGTAAACCTCTGTCGTTGGTCGTGACGAGAATCAGAACTTTTTGGCAAAAATGAAAGTCCTAGATGCATTATGTCGAGAATCTGAACTTTTTTTTTGCCAAAATGGAACTCCCAAATGCATTCTTTCGTGGGTCACAACAGATCTTCATAGGTCCTGACATTTCTATCACGATCGTGACTAGAATTAGAAAATTTTCTGAAAAATGCAATTCCCAGGACCATTCTGTCGTGAGTCGTGATGAACCTGTCATGGGTCGTGACAGAAGGCTGACTTTTAAATTGCCTTGACCTAGCTATCGCGGGTCGCGGGTCCTGATGATCCTGTCGCAGGTCATAACAGAAGGCTAACTTTTAAACTTTCTTGACCTAGCTGTCGCAGGTCTTGAAGGATACTTTGCGGGTTGCGACACTGTGCCAATTTCAAAATAAAATGGGCAGAATCCATCAGTTCTTCACCATCCCTTCCTCTCCTCCGCCGTTTTCCTCTTTAAACCAAAGCTTCACCAACATCTCTCTACCATTCCATCTTAAATTCACTTCCTAATACACTAAAATCCATCCCATCTCACTCCCACATCAAAATCACTCTCAAATCGCCCCGAAAATCCAAAAATCTAAAACTCTAAAATTTGGGGATTATGTAAAATTCCTTGATTAAGGCTTGGATTGCTTGTGGGCTTCCTAGTTTCAGCATTCTACACTTATATTTGGTACCATTCCTCATTCTATATTCTTGAATTGCTGATATTTGTGTAGTTGATGATTATGTGAATTTGTGAAATTATGAGTTAAATGTTGTTGATGATTTTATGAAATGTAATGCTTGATATTGGTGTATACTTGATGGGAAATGCTTATGCTAGTTTAGTTTTATCCAAGAACAATAGGATTGTTCGAATTGTTTAGTTTTAACTAGACATGATTTTAATTGCTATGATTATGTTCTTAGGAAAATGCATAAGTATTCTTGGCTATATTATGATCTCATTTTGATAGTAATTTGCAATATATGGCCAAGCATGGTGAGATAGGACATAAGTATGTTGATGGAATTATGTAGTAATGAACTATGATTGGATTTTACTTATGTTGACATATGAGCATTCTTGCATCTTTATAGTTTCCTTTTGTTGATTGTAGTGTGCCGACTACATCATTGTCAAGTGATGAATAAATTCTGTAATAATGCTTGGATAGTTTTTGCTATATATTAGATATTTTCATGGGATAGTTTCATAGTGGTGATTGCATGAAGGATTGTGATTTTCTTTGAGAATCCTATTTACTTATGAGTTTGATGTTGTTCTCTGTGATGTTAGTTCTAGATCAGATGGGGCAAGTTCTTCTGCGGCACCACCACCTCCACTCCGACTCCGGAACCAGTATCAGAAGCCAATCTAGACAAGTATATGGGATTGCACCGTATCACCGATGAGTATGCAAAGGGATGGGATAGGTTGATCAATCCCACAAGGAAAATTCAAGAAACAAACTTTGTTGATGAGGGAGTATTTGAGGCTCTGGATTGAGGGCGCATCTTAGCTATCTTCTCACTAAAGGAGGCTCAGGGCCTTCAAGAGTAGGAGCGGGCCTACATACCGAAGGTACTGGGAGGTTTTCTTCGTACCTCTCAAAGATACTATTTTAAGCCCTTTTTGCATACTAACTATAACTAAGTAGATAGTGGCAAGTCGGGGTCGTCCATAGAGACAAGGGATATTCCCAAGTGTTTGCTCATAAAATGGTAAATACTACCCTAGATATATAGATATGAATACATATAAAAGTACATATATAGGGGGTTTTCGTTTGGTTTTTCCTAAGTTATGAATTTAAAAACAAGTTAAACTAACAAGCATACAATTCCTCAAACACGATTAAGTACGAATTACGGAGTCTTGGGGTAATTGACTTATACTTCCAAGCCTTCTATCTATCATCGAACATATAACCTATTTAACACCTTTACTACTTGTTGTGGAGGTAAACCTCCTATTCTTCTTTGATGGTAGTTTACGAGAGTGAATTCGACATCTCTCGCTAAACCTCACTAATGACCCCTTTAGTCGTTCAACGCCTAAAGGTATCCCATTAATGACATTAAGTTCAAAGAATCAACAAACTTGGTAACACTTATAAACACTACACCGTGTCTAAGCATTGAACCAATTCATGCATTTATACAAGATTAGTCAAGAACGTTCAACGCTCGTTGACTTTTCCCATTTGCTACAAAAGTAAACATGACGAAGAATTCGACATCACCACATTTACATAGCACTCATCAAATCACTAACAACATTAGAAGCCCTAAATCATGCTTTTGGATTTCATATCAAAGAGGGAAGAATTAGCTAATTTCTTCAAACCCTAACACATAATCATACAAGCATTTCATATAATCACACTTCCAATATCATAAATGAATTCAACAACCCATTTCAACACAATAAATGCACAATAGCAAAGCATTAAATAGCTTACAAATACATCTCAAGACATGGGCTTGGAAGCCTTAATCAATTGCTCCCAAGGTTGAGTTTAGCTACTAGAATACATACTAATTAACAATAGAGATTCAAACATAAAATCAAAGAGAAAGAAAGATGAAAATGGTAAGAAAAACTAGGGTTTTTGGTCTGGAATCGGGGATAGAGAGAGTCTTTCTAAGGGAGGAGATGAGCACTATTTATAGTACAAAAAGTACAAAAAGTAAGTCTGGGCAGAGGACCGTCGCGACTCACGACGGCCAAAGTACTCTGCCCTCAAATTCTGCTTCTTTTAGCCTAAGTGTAGTCGTCTCCTCCTCCGTTCTTTAGGTCTTCAAAAGTCTTTATTGTCTTCAAAATTCTTCATTGTCTTCAAAATGAGGTCTTCAAAAGTTCCCACGATTTCCTTGTCTCACGAGATTCTTATTAAAGTGATAAGAGCGATAAATTCACTCTTAACCATAATAATACAATTCCAAGGTAAAATGGGATATCCCAAGCACAAAAGCAAGTCAAAATGACATCAAAAGATACTAAAATCATCATATAATATGGACACATCACTCCCCATCTGGGTTTTTCACCAACATCCCTTGATTGTTTGGTTGTGGGACCAAATGTTCTTATCAAAAATGAAATTCATATCCAAATATGATTTCTATATTAAAGCCACAACCAAACAATCAGTCAGGTAAGTTTTCTTTTCCTTGGATAATTGATTCTGGTGCTTCTTATCATATAACCGGTGATAAGGAACTTCTTCATGATATCATGCCTATTGAACTATTGATGTTATTCTTCTTGATGAAACCATATCTACTACTATTCACCAAGGTGCCTTACGCCTTAAGAATCTTATTCTTCCATATGTTTTGTTTATCCCTAAATTACATTGCAACTTACTATCTTGTGCTAAATTACTTTCTACCCTTAATTTTCTACATGTGTTTACCGAAAATATATGAAAATTACAGGATAACAGCTCGAGGACAATGATTGGTGTGGGTGAAAATTTGGGTAGGGTTTATTGGTTGGGCACGTTCAAAGATTTTTTCTCTTCGTCCCGCTCACCAATGGTTTCTTCCATCTCCAAGTTATCTATTTATACTAGTCTTTGGCATCAGAGCTTTGGTCATCCTTCCATTTCTGTTTTGTCTTCTATTTCTTTTATCAAAGATAGTCATTTAGATATTTATAACATTGTTCCATG
>JAULKK010247777.1:0-15321 GCA_032355705.1 Rubia peregrina
CAAAGTTCCAAATATTTTGAACTAAATAAATTACTACACATAGGGTCAAATTTAGAGTGATTATGGATCAATCTAATAGTCAATTATTTCCTAGTTGATTATAGATCGAGTTATGTATGTTATTTCTCGGGTTGAATCGGTTACAAGTTGATTATACTCCAGGTTGAACCGGGTTCAAGTTTAAACATATTCCGATTGAATTATGTTTGGGCCGGAATAAGATTTCAGGTTGATTTGGTCGTGCTGGGTTAGGATCTAGATTATCAGGTCCTGATCGGATTTTGGATTGAGTTTGGGTCGAATCGGGTTTGGACCCAGCTTATCAGGTCAGAATCGGATTTCGGGTTGAGTTTGGGTAGAGTCGGGTTTGAGTTTGGTCCCAGATTATCAGGTCAGAATTGGGTTCGAGTTGAGTGCGGGTCGAGTCGGGTAAATATTTTACGGGTCAGAATCAGGTTGGGGTTGAGTTCGGTCGAATCAGTCCGAATCGGATCAGAAATTGACAGCTCTATATTCAACGGATTCCTTCCCGAACCCACAAACCTGAACCTCGACGGCATAGCAGAAATCACCGACAATGGCCTCCTGATGCTCACGAACAACACCAGATACAATACGGGTCATGCCTTCTACCCAGATCCGATCCATTTCAAGAACTCATCAAATGGTTCCGCCACCTCTTTCTCCACATCCTTCGTGTTCGCCATACGTTGTCCGTACGGCGTGAATATGCCCTTCCCGGCGGCCGGACGTTCGAGTTCCTCGGCGCGTTTAACCGCACCACCAACGGAAACTCAACCAACCATATCATTGCGGTGGAGCTCGACACCTTCCTCAACGTCGATACAAACGACAAGGACGAAAACCACGTCGGAATCGACATTGATAACATTAACTCCGTCGAACAGCACCCGGCGGGGTATTATTCCGACGAGGGTGTCTTTTTCCACAACCTGACGCTTGCGAGCGGCGACCCAATGCGGGTTTGGGTCGAATACGATGGATCCAGAAATCAATTGAATGTAACCCTAGCTCCGTGAAGTCTCCGAAACCGAATACTCCTCTCCTGAGTTTAATCTCCGACTTGTCATTGATTCTCCAGGAGAACATGTACGTCGGATTCGCAGCGTCCACCGGTCCAGTCGTAACTAATATTGCATTCTCGGATGGAGCTTCGGGTCAGGCGACGACCCGGCTCCGGTTCTTGATATATTGTTAAGGAAATAAAAACCCGTTCCCTTGTAGGGAAATGTTATAGGTGGTAGTTACCTAATAGAATTAGTTTCCTTATAGAATTTGTTATAGATAGTAATTTCCTTATAGACTTAGAATCATATTCTAGTTAGAGTTTGGTTTGTTATAACACTATATATTGTAACCCTCATCCTTGATGAGGTGTGTCATTGATGTGATTTCAATGCACCAGTAATAAAGTTCTCTATATTTTATCATGGTATCAGAGCACCATTAATAAAGTCCTTTATATTTTATCATGGTATCAGAGCCTAAAAATTCCGAGACCTTAACCGTAAATAAATATGTTGCCGTCTTCCGCCAAAGTCGCCACCGTCAATGCACACTAAAAATAGAATTTGTGTTACACGTGTCACAACCTGATTGGCCCAACACCTTAACATATAAGTTTTGCTAACATACAAAATTTTCTCGTACTTAACTTCCCAATCTTCGAGAACTTCTGCGTACATCTGTTTCCTCCTAACGTAAAACGTGAGGATGACAACGATGATTAAGGTTGTAATTGTGCAAAGTAGAGGAAGCCCGAGTGTTAGAAACCCTGATGTTTTCTTCGGCCCGAGTCGTGGAAGGCTAGGAAGCATGGATATGTCAAGAACCGGAGCCGGGTCGTCGCCTGACCCGAAGCTCCATCCGAGAATGTAATGATTAGTTACGACCGGACCAGTGGACGCTGCGAATCCGACGTACATGGTCTCCCGGAGAATCAACGACAAGTCGGAGATTAAACTCAGGAGAGGAGTATTCGGTTTCGGAGACTTCACCGGAGCTAGGGTTACATTCAATTGATTTCTGGATCCATCGTATTCGACCCAAACCCGCATCGGGTCGCCGCTCGCAAGCGTCAGGTTGTGGAAAAAGACGCCCTCGTCGGAATAATACCCCGCCGGGTGCTGTTCGACGGAGTTAATGCTGTCGATGTCGATTCCGACATGGTTTTCGTCCTTGTCGTTTGTATCGGTGTTGAGGAAGGTATCGAGCTCCACCGCAACGATCTGGTTGGTTGGGCTTCCGTTGGTGGTGCGGTTAAACACGCCGAGGAACTCGAATGTCCGGCCGCCGGGAAGGGCTTTCGACGGCGCGAGGAAGAAGACTAATCCATCTGCGCTCATATTCACGCCGTAGGGACAACGTATGGCGAACACGAAGGATGTGGAGAAAGAGGCTGCGGAACCATTTGATGAGTTCTTGAAATGGATCGGATCCGGGTAGAAGGCGTGACCCGTATTGTATCTGGTGGTGTTCGTGAGCATCAGGAGGCCATTGTCGGTGATTTCTGCTATGCCGTCGATGTTCAGATTTGCGGGTCCGGGTCGGAATCCGTTGTATACGAATCCGACAGCGTTACTCCGGTCTGTAAATCCGATGGAAAAGAACCCGACATAAAAGAAGAAGGTGAGTAATTTGGCTAACATGGTATTTTAAGCCGCCAGGTTTTATGGGAATCATACATAAGTTAACTAGTAGAAGCTCAGTTCTTATACTAATTTTGAACTACTCAATAGCAAAATACAAATATAACTTTATTATTTTTTGAAAGTGTATTATAATTCTGAAAATTTTGAAAGTGCGATTTAATCATAAGTTTTACAGCAAATGTACCGATATGACCTTTTCACACTATTCATGCGTTGACTTGATATTTTTCGGCATTAACCAAACCTAAAAAGACTAAAATACTCATAGTCTTAAAACTAAAAATGTAATGACAAAAATACCCTGAGTTCTTCTTCTTCAACTCCTTAACCACACAGCTCCACCACCGACGCTCCGTCGCCACTGTCGAAATTTGGGAATTGGCCGAAAATCAAATTTCGCTGCCTCACCACTAACCACCCAGATATGCCGCTGCCCAACCTTCCCTCAACTCCACCTCCACTACCTCCGTCCAGCACCACCACCTCCGCCCATCACCACCACCACCACCATCTCCTCTCCACCCAACACCACTACCACCGTGGCGCATCACACCTCTCCTCTCTAAACCCTAACACCATCACAGATGCGGTCCAGCACCACCGCCACCATCTCTTCTCTAAACCTAGCATCACACCACAATCTTCTCTCTAATTCTCATACACTGCCCTCGTTGTCCTCGCCGCTATGACACTCTTCTCGTCTCCGTCAGACTCAAATTTCTGGGCAGATGAGAAGATTTAGCCTTCACATAAATGTGATGATTGTCCGCCGGAGCAACTAAGGAACAACCCGATGAATCTATGGTGAAGGATGTCTGATGCGAGGCACTATCCAGCCACGATGATGGAAGTGGCAATGGTGGAAATTTTTTTGGACGATTAACGTTTTGGAGACGCAATCATAAACACGAATTTCTGGAGGAGCCGGGAGGAAGAAAACGAATTTGGGCTTAATAATAGGGTTTTCACACCAGATGTACAAAGAAGGTAAATGACTAAAGGCAGCGGCTGGGTTAATTAGGAAATAAGACTTGTTTTACTTTTTTTATTTAAAAAATCAAGGGTATAATAGCCATTTTACTAAATTTCGATCAATTTCAGGTTGTCAGGGTTAAATTGACACTTTCATCCAAATAATAGGGTTGGAATTGCACTTTCAGATTTTACAGGGTTAGATTGACACTTTCGACCAAAATATGGGGTTATTTTAGCACTTAACTCTAATTTTTCCAACGGCTAGTCATTAGATAAGATCATTTTGTAATTAATGTAATTAATGAAGCGATTTAGTATTTATTTTTGATTTATTGCGATGAGATTTGTACAATTTTGAAAATCTTCAATAACATATTTTGAAAATAAATAATTATAGTTTGATCATAAAAGAAAATTATCGAAACAATTTTTTTAATAATGGATGTAACTGCTAAACGGTCTAATTTGAGTTTTTTTTTCTTTGTTTAAACTGTTGAACTTAATTTATTTAAAAATAAAAAAAATGTTTTCGAAGGAAATAATAGAAGTTGCTGATCATCTCATACTTTCACAAAAATTTAAAAATGAAATACAATTCCACTAAATGCTCTCTATATTCGGGTACTAGACTTCAAATGGGAAAATGGCGAGTCATCTTTTTCGTCTAGATAAACAGAAGGGTAAACGGTCTTATATTACTAGTCAATGAAGAATGAATGATGTAGTCTGTGAAGAGAACAAAGACACGGGATGACAAGAGAGAAACTAGGAATAATTTGTTTCTTTTTATATTTATAGATAGAAGAAATAAATAATAAGAGTATATTATTTTACTGTAACACGGTATTGAGTATAAGTATTAATCTGATTTTATTTTGAAAGTTATCATCAAGAGTTTTTTTCCCTTATATTTTAAGGACTCCCATGTAACATTTCCAATTTAACTATTCATTTAGTTTATTTGTTAAAAAAATTAACTATAAAATTGAATTAGTGTATAAGTATAAATCATAATGAGTCATACCTTTTCAAATACATTATAACATATATTTATAAAATATTATTTTTTTCTCAAATTTAAATCATCCTTAATACAATAACGATCAAACATTTTTTAGTCAAATGTTTTAGAGAAAAGTGTTTTTATAACCCTATCTACTTGACATAAGTGTCAATATAACCCTAGATAATCAGTGTATGTGCTAACATAACCTCCACCAGAAACTTTTAATCGAAATTTTGTAAAAAAATATTTTGTCCCTTATGAAAAAATATTACAATGCTAAACAAAATAGGAAATGACTTTATTACCCTTAGAGTCTTTAATATCCAATATTATCGACGGACCGCCGTCGTAACAGGTAGGGTTATATCAGCACATTATGAAAACTGATATGGTTATATCAGTACATTCGCAAAAAGTGTAGGTTATATCAGCATATACTGTATAATATATGAGTTTTGATGACATTTTGTTTATTTTGTTGTGTTTAGTCTGCATTGATGGTTGGATGACCTTAGTTTGTGTGTCATTGTTATTTTGTTGTGTTTTTTGACCTAGCATTTTTTAATGTTGATGAGTTTTGAAATAAGGCTACAATATGTGATAATGGTGTTTAATATGAATGATGGTGTTATGATGTCGAATTGTATGGTGCATAAGATGTTTTTATAATGTGATAATGGTGTATAAAATGATGTGGTCGTCCGTTAATGCCAGCCGAGTACCACTCATTTAACTTTTATAATATGTACTAACATAACCTTACACTTTTTACGAATGTGCTGATATAACTCTATAAGTTTTAGGAATTTTCACAATGTGCTGATATAACCCTACCTGTTATAGCGGCGGTGCAACAGTGGTTTGACAGTGGTCAGACGATGGTTCGACGGTGCCTTGACGGCGGTCCAGTGGTGGTCCGGCTAACTATAAGGGTAAAATTGTCAACTCAAAATTAGATTTTAACACTAAGTGTATTTTGGAAATTTTACATACAGTCAAAGCCGAAAAATGAAAGTTAATGCCGGAAATGAGGTCTGAGGGTTTTATTGACTCTTACATTAACTTGTTAGGGTTATTTTTGCACTAAATTTTATCTGAGAGTTATATTGGGATTTAGTCAAGTAGGTAGAGTTATATTGGTATATATCTCAACATTTTATTCTTGATCCTTCTCATGTGAATGACTAAAAGTCCTCACAATGGTACCAATTTGGATAAAAATTGTGTCACAATGATACTTGCTTTTAACTAAAGAGTACTTTTGCCAGGATATTATGAAAAAGTGGGTACTTCTTCAAAACAATTTTAAAAATTAGGTACTCCCTCCGTCCCAGTTCAAACTGCACACTTTTTAGTCAACTTTATCAAGACAATTTGACCATAAATTTAACCAGTATATAGATACAAATATCATTATGTGAGATATCACAGGATTCGTTGCATAATGTATTTTCTAAACATCAAATTTTAATACACCATTATTATACATAAATAAAGTTTTCGTTGGTCAAACATGATATGAGAAAGTTGACAACAAAATGTGCAAGTTAAATTGAAACAGATGTAGCAACAAATTGTAAATTTCACTTAAAACCGGTACCACTCAGGACATTTTCTCATTTCGGTTCACTTAAACTAGTAAGGAGTCACCGCGCAGGATTACAAATTATAATGACAATTGTTATACTTATTTGACAATCAGTTTCCCATATTGGAAGCTCGGAAAGAAATTACCTACATTTGCAGGCTTTATAAAGGAACGTAAGCAGTACTTGTAAACTTAAGCAGTTGCGCAGTGAAAACAAATTGTTCACGATCTCAAAGTTCTTATACGTGCATCCAACAAAGATGTCTTTCAATGAAAGCATCTGCATAACAGATTTGAGGAAAAAGGTTTTAAAATGGAAAAAACTACTAAAGAAAGAAGAATAAGCCATCCAACACGATTGCACATACCTTTCGCCATGGACCTGATTTTGATGTATTTCCTTCACTTGGTTTATCAGCCTGCATATTTTATCCCAATAAAATTAAGAAGATAATAATGGAAACAAAGAAAAATGAGGATTTTAAGCAAACACAATTTAAACAAACATTACCTCTTCAAACTTTTCGAAGTTTTGTTTATCGAGCTCATCATTGATCTCCGGAAGGAAAGCAGCTTCCATGTGATATATTCTTTCCCAGTCAGTTCCGTCAAACCAAGGATGCGCATAAAATTGGAAAAGAAGTGACTAAATCAACATATGTATAAACTCATGTTGGGAAACTTCCGGGAATAGAAGCATTGCACACACCATACAACACCTTATTTCATCTGCGCCTTTCGAACCCAGTCTTTGGTTGACATTACAAAGAAGTTTGCTGATGAGATCTTTTGCTTCTGGCGATAGCTTTGCTTCTTCAGGAAACTTCAAATGCAATTTCCAGTTTACTATCTGGAAGACAACAATGTTTTCAGGATTGTTGTTGAAACAACAGAATGAAGTACCTTAGATATGCAAAATCACATTTGAGATCTATAATGTGTCAAAAATACCTTTCTACATGTTGACATGGGCTCATCAGAATAGAAAGGCGGATATCGTACAAACACTTTCGATATGCAGAAGAAAACCTCATATAACCATCTCAATTGACTTCTTTTATTCATCACAGAAAATGCTTAGCTGTAGCACCAATGTAAAACTACAGAAATGGGGGGAAAACAGAGGTGAACGATTTAGCGAGCAAAACTCAAGCTGAAATAAAGCAAAAGAAGACTCAATATGAAACATTTGGGCAAGCAAAGCATCCAGAACATAAAATAAAATCTCTAAAAAATGTTCTTAGTACCGCAGAGTCACACGAAATCCCACGAAACTCTTGAGGTTGAATGTGCATTTGCTATCTCCATTGCCAGCTTAGCTTCAATTGGAAACAGTACTCTTGCAAGGGCAACTACGAAGAAACCAAAAACACGTGACAAAATGTGCATGGCTGTAAGAAATAAGAATAGTTGATACAAATGAGATTATGCAGAAAAGTATGTACCTTGGTTTTCTAGGAATAGCAGCCTGATGACAAGATCATCAGCCACCATCATTGAGGACACAGACATATTAGCGGCCATTGGATTCCTCTTCATCTTCCTCTCCAAAACATCAATGCACAGCTTGTACTTGTTAGTCTTCTGCCTTTGTTTTGTGCATACACTGTAGTCATTTGGGCGTGTCAGCCTCCTGCAGAGAGTGATCGCCGTCTGACCATCAAAAGTTGAGTCCGAGACATATGCTCTCTCACTCAGTAGTCCGATGATAACTGATGGATCCTTGCGCTGGGAAGGCACATGAATCGCATTGTATCCCCGCGCATTCCTCAGGTTCAGTCGTTCAGATCAACCTTATTCATGCTCAGCAACTCATTGAGGACTTTTGAGTTGCAACATGCTGCAGCGTAGTGGAGGGGAAATGCATACTCCTCCCCTGGTCATTTCAAGGGTATTTGGAAATTCTATCGCCGAGTCGCCAGAGAAAGCATTCACGTACATAACAAGCCACCTCCTAGCAATTGATAAACCCAACTACAACAATGAGTCATACCATACAACTAATAAATTTAACCACTCTGCTAGCCAACAGAGAGAACTGTACTTACTCGTCAGCTAGTCTGTAGGCATCCCAACATGGATGCAGAGATGATGCCGCTTCATCCATGAGGTCATTTCTCTCTAGCTGAATCATCCCAGTTTCAACATCTGGTTCCTTGCATGCAGGGAGTAGAGAGTATATTATTTCCCTCATTTGATTCCTCTGAACAGGTATTTCTGAAGGTCCAGATGGCAAAAAACATTTGTTCTTAACCATGTCTGCCAAAAGAAAAGGGAGAATACAAGTAAGTGAACAATATCCAAGTTGGGGAATGAGAATGTCAAACTTGGCAGCTTATCTGCAATTAATTGTCCTTCTCAAGTTCAGAGTTTAGATTCAATCAATTCACAAACTAATAGCAAGTCCCTAGCCAATTACTAACGAAATGTGCATCATTGTAAAATTTTAAGAACAGAATCCAAAAGGCTTAGTTCATTAATTTCCCCAGCCAATTAGTAACGAAATGTCAAACGAACACATGACGTATTAATTGCTTTAGCTGCCCCATTTCACAAAAGCTCATAACTGCACATGAGAATAATTACTCCATACTGTATCAGTTTATGGAGGAGGATGATCCATCGTCACTACAAAGAATACTCAAGTGTACAATATTGTCATCAAGTTTTGCAATATCTTTTTATTTGTGTGCCCAACATCTAACAGCCAAAGCAAATGAATCTGCACTGTTTGTTCAGAAAGTACATTATGCTGGCTGTCTCTTGGTTTCTACACTCTTTCAATCTAACACTACTAACTGGTGTTTAATTTTTTTTCCTAAGTTCAAAATATCAGGTGGCAATTAATTTTCTACAGAAAATCAAACCAAAGCTGATATAATTTATTACTAAATGAAGCAAAAATATTAAATAAAAAAATGAAAAGGAAATCTTCATCAGACTGCATCATAAATTGCCACATTATATAAACCATTAAACGTGCCACGGAGAGAAAGAGTAATAAACTTACGTTCATCGAAACCATCTCCAGCCTTCATTCATCATCAATGATCAGCAAAAAGAAAAATAGAATTTCCAATGTATTGAATTAAGCACTGAAACTGATGCACTACATCAAGAGACACAAATGTGCACACCTTTGACTCCAATACATAATTATATATTGAGGGTTGTTCTGGAAAAAGTTCAATAAGTTCAAATGGTTATGCTAAATGGCACTGCTAGTTCTATATAAGAATTGGTTTCCTCTCTGAAGCAATAAGACAGCAATATACATATGTGTAAACAGGATGATTTCAGCATCTAGAAGATATTCATTGTTCCAACAAGATGTATACAAAAAAATGTTAAGGAGAAGACAAAGAGACTGAACAGTTGTAAGCATTGATGTGGGAAATAAAATTCGAGTCCAAAGCATGCAAAGAGCAGCTTTTCTGGAAAAAAAAAATAAACCACCTCTACAGCATGCTTGTAGAGAAATGGCCACAGCCTTGGCATGAGACAAAATCCCTTCGGGCAATAAATGGCCGTAGTCTACCCTGAACACGCTTGGCAGCAGAATCTAACACCTCAGCACGACGTGAATCCAAAACACGGTAAACACCTATTTGACCAGCCCGGAGAAACACATTTGTTTTTCCCAACTGCAAGAGATTTTAATCACGCAATAAGACATATCAAAGACAGCACTAAGAAAAACATAAAGGTTTCAACCCAAATTATAGCTACGATATCAGGTCAATTAAGTTCCAACAAGTATGAATCGAACTCAATGGACTAAACCAAAGCAAACCTGGAAGTTGCCTAGATTTAGTCTCTGCAGTATTTTCTGTGTCATAGTTTTCTCATCGTAACTGTATGCAAATGCCAAAAGAGAATATGAATCAGTATTCAACTAAGGTTGTTAAACATTAGAATTAAAAGACCCGAGCTGTACCACACCTCATAACTTAAGGAACAA
This sequence comes from Rubia peregrina, assembly GCA_032355705.1. Classification (NCBI taxonomy): domain Eukaryota; kingdom Viridiplantae; phylum Streptophyta; class Magnoliopsida; order Gentianales; family Rubiaceae; genus Rubia; species Rubia peregrina. Next base: position 10,203 of record JAULKK010247777.1, read on the forward strand.
AAATAAAAAGAAAACAACACAGATACAACCTAGGAAAAGGGAAAACTATAATTTGTTTTTATTTATTTTTTTAAAAAAAGAAGTTTACACACAAAATGTAAACATCATGAAAGAAAATTAGAAGTCAAAATACAAGGAGCCATTATGGTATCAAGCAGCCACTTACCACAAGATATAAAGAAACTTTGCACCACATATTTACCATGTTATATTTCAGGATGGGGTTCTCATTAGGTTTCATATGACAACTTTGAAGATGAGAGAAGATTATAAAGAAGCAAATGATATTTATGGAAGTTCAGAACTCAATAAGACAAATGCCTACGCATGTAAGTAGATGATAAATTAGCAAAACGGAATGTCATTGAAAAGCTCAAGGCTCATGCAATGCCAACAAGTTTAGCAGCTTACCTTCCAATCCATCCATGATGTCCATGGCGATAATGGCAAATCGATCTACAAACTCAGGGTAGGTTTTTCGACTGGGATAACCTGGCAGACTTATGCGAACAGCCTCAAGAACACCCTGCAGCAGCAATGCACACAATTAAGACCTCTAACATCTATGAGAAGTTGACAACTCTTTCTAAACACATGTAAATAATCAGGCATTTAATTAAGAGCCTTAAAAAAAGAAGAGGCTCAGACAGATAGTTGGCATGGAATTCCCAATTCAAAAGGCAGAACATTGAGATGATACTGACCCCACAGCGTAACAGGTGTAAGATGCTCTGATTCTCAAACTTCTGGGGCCAGTTTACAGAATTTGGCTTAACAGAACGAACATAATGAGGCTCTGTCGAGCTGAGACTCTCCATAAGAGCTTGAATTTGTTGCTATAAGCAAAAAAAAACATGAGTTATGCTTCTAACCATAGCCTTGATAACACACCGCTGCAATCTTCACAATTTCGAAATATCGTGAAATATCATCACAAAAACAATAGCATAACAATAACATCATCATAAGTGAATACATAATCCAAGCAAACCTTTAAACCAAAATGACAAATTTCATCAACAAGTGCTAATCCCATCTTTAATGAGGATTTAGCAGCTCAAACTGGCATATATAGCAAACTAAACCATCAAGACAACGCCCAACCTTTCTATGTACAAACCCTAATTTTAATGAGATAAATACAACATCTGAACTAAGATAACAATTAACTGTACTTGAAATCACAGTACGTTACTGTTGCCGCCGGAGAATCCTCGGAGTCAACCGGGTTCCCACCGTCCACCCGTGTTGCCGACCTCGTCGCTGCCTTCTGAAGCTGAGGCAACGACTGCTGCTGGTGGAGCATCGACTTATGGTAGCAACACATCGGCGGGTTGTAGAACCTGTCCAAGCTGCTGCTCCAAAAAAGTGCGAAAATAGGGTTTCCAACGACGAAGAAGAGAAGAAAATCAAAGCTAGCGTCTGGAAAAAGTGAGCTGGGAAAAAGGGCAGACAGGCATATATAGGCCTGCTCAAAACGACGTCGTTTTGAGCATCCACCCAAGTTTGAAATTACGAAAATACCCCTGGACGAAACATTTGTGTCAACCACATGGTTTGGCCAATTTCTTTTATAAGTATACCTACTAGGATAATTCACGTTAAGGGCATTTAGTTGGGATTAATTAGGAAAGGATTTTTTTTTGAGATCTAACCTTTGGGATTTAGATTCCGCAACTTCATTAATACATTCATTTTGATGGATTAAAAAAAAGAAAAAATCCACACACTTTCTCCATCCGTTTCTAGCCAAATGGCCACTAAGCATCTTCAATGCAAAAAATGTCATCCGCAAAATTAGAAGTCACTTACGGATTGTGATAGAGCTTTATTGTGATGGATATAGAATAGTATTGATGACGGTATTGGTTATAAAGTTTTTGTCTACAGTGTAGGTATTGTAAACCAAAATTCAATCTGACGTGTCACAGTAATTTATTATTGTTAAAATATTATAATCCCTCTATTTATAGGGAATCTGCAGAAAAATAAAAAATTTCTTTTAATTTTAGCGATGTAAAATGTCCAAAACATCCTCACAACTATCTTCTTCAGCCTACCTGCAACTTGCAAATTTGCCACCGAACGGCGATGAGCTGAACAATTTGCAAACCCATCGGCCCTCCGCCGAACAATGATGATCTAACAACGTCGCCGCCAAACAACTTGCAAATCCGCCATACAAATTCGTACGTCCGTCTGTGTGGCAAGTTTTGTATACTTACCGGGAAGCTTAATTGCGTAGGCAGTGAGCGGTCGGTGAACTTAATCGCGTGTGGAGGAGAATTGGGAATTGGGGTGCAGGGTGCGGGGAGGAGAAGAAGAAGGAGAAGTTGTTTAGAAGGAAGAAGAGGAAGAAGTTGTTTAGAAGAAAGAGGAAGAAGAAGTTATGGGCAACGAGGGTTTGGGGGGAAGAAGAAGGTGTGAGCGATTGGGGAGTGAAGAAAAAGAAAAATGGGTTGGGAAAAGAAGGGGTTGGGTGGGTGGTAGGCTTTTGGATGTAAATTTTTTAATGATCAAGGTAAGTATGTCTTTTGATATGTTAAATGTTTCTTAAAATGAAAATTGTGCAGATTTGTCTAGGGATGGCGGTGGGGCACATTTTGGTGGACGTCCTCCGCGTCTGCCCCAATGAGGCGGGTATGGAGGTATTTTTGGTGGGGGGTAGGGGGTATGGGTATGAAAATTGTACCCGTCTTGGGTAGTGGGTATGGCGTGGATATTGGTTCACACCCGCTCCATCCCCGCCCCGCCCCACTCCACTAAACCCGTTATATATCCACTATTTTAATATAATAAATTATAAATTATCCATATTGCACATATCTTACCTAAAATATTTTCATGTAAATACATTTATTATTTTTAATATAAATTTACTATAAAAAGTGAATTTTAGCTATTTTGGAGATATAAGTGAGATGAGTATGAAGTGAGTAGGGAGACCCAAGTGGGAGATGGGACAGGTATAGATTTTGTATAATTCCCCATGGGGCGGGGTGGATTTTAAATTTGTACTTGCTAATGGTGATGGGGCAGGTCTAGGTATGAAAATTTTAGGTGGACATGGATATTGAGGTACCACAATTCTCACCCGCCCTGGCCCGTTCACAAGTGTAAGATGGGGCCATTAGAGGCGGTTATATCGGACTATTAAAGACACTTTAATTATTTCTTCTCTAACCCTGCCTTCCATTGTCACTTGGAACCGCCTTTAAAAATGCCAACGAAGGCTGTTAAAAACTTCCTTAATAGGGGTAAGAAAACCACCTTAAAATAGTTTTCGAGTTCAGAAAATATTTCTTACCTTCCAAAACAGAGCTCCCTGAAACCAACTAGTTTCCAGCAGTGAAGAAAACCTAGATCGAGAAAACCCAGAACAATACTAGCATGCAGAACAACAATAGCACACAGAATAACACCAATGAATATTCAAAACAAACAGAAAATCAACGCGAAGGCCTTCGACCAGTCCATCTCCAGCAGAGGTCTTCAGCGGCGATGCGGCAGAAGTTGGGTCGAGTAAGGAGCAGTGGAGCAATCTCTAGCGTCGTCGAGCGAGGAGTTGCATCGAGGTCGTGTGCAAGCATCAGAGACTGGAGGCAGGGGAGGGGCTAGCGGCGATGGAGAGAAACCTAGGCAAGTGTCGTTTAGCGAGGTAGAGCCTGAAGGTGGAGGCAAGGCTTAAGCGGGGAATGACGTGAGGCGGTAGCTGAGCGGCGGAGGGAGGGTGAGGCGGCGGAGAGAGGGTGAGGTGGCAGAGGTGGAGTTTGGGGTGGGGAGAGGAAATTAGCCAGGGAGACAAAATCGGGTTTCAGTGAGACAAAAATAGGCGGAAGAAAATAGGCCAGAGAGTAAATAGGCCAGCAGGGAGAAGAAATAGGTTTTGGCAAAAAAAAAGGCTAAGTATATGAGTCAAGCCCATTAAAGGTGATTCTGCCTTTAGAACCACCTTTAAAATGAAAACCTGACCTAAGAAAGCATTTTCGAACTCAGAAATGCTTCCATACCTCAATTAAAAGCAGTTTTAAAGGCAAAACCGTCTTTAACCGATTGGCATTAAAGGTGGAATCACCTTTAATTACTTTTGAACTGCCTTTAAAGAGATTTCCGAACTCGAAAAAGCTGCCGGATCTTCCTTCTCTACTAGTGATTGCCCTCCTAGATTTGCTTAAGATAGACGAAAAAGGAAAATGTGCAGATTCGATCAGGACGGGGGAAGTAATACTTTTTATCCACTTTATATTAAACTCAAACTTTAATAATAGAATATATGAATTCTATTTTCATTTCATTTAATTTTTTGTAATTTAATAATTAATACACGTAAATTTTCTAGATAACTAAAAAATAAAAATAATTTTCAATTCTTCCTATTTTAGAATTGTAGTCATGTCCAAAATTGCATATACTTGGTTTTGTTAAATAATATAAAATATAAAAAAGTGGTAGTACGTAAAATAGTATGATGTATAGTTGAATAAATTTACTATAATAATAACTACCCACTACAATAAAATTATATGAACTTGAAATAATTAAATATTGATAAAATATAATCTCTATGTCTCACGAAAAATGACATGTTTATTTTTTCACAATTTTAAATGATTATGTTTGACCGTCAGTACATACAACAATTTTTTATTAAAAATATTAAAAAAATATATGTTAAAATGAATCTAACAATATCTTTTTGATATTTTATTATAAATATATTAATTTATATTTAGAATCAAAATTTACCAAATTTGACTTGGAAAAAATAAACATAACATTTTTCGTGGGGCTGAGGGAGTATAAAATTGATAATTTTGGTAGGCTTGATGATTAGATATAGTGACAGCCTCACTTTCATCCTATGAAAATAGAAGCTCAGTTGAAAGGGTCACTTCAATTTTTGTCCACGTCAAACTAGCTCTCTTATTTGACCTTGCATTGAATATAATATTTAAGGTTGGGAGTCATTTCGTATGACATGTGTTGATATGCCTTGAATACGTATTGGCCGATTCGACAGCCCGACGGTATAGCATGTCCGTTGTTTGGGCTGTTATTGGCATTCTGTCTCCTGTTCTGGTTTGGGCCAAAATGTTGTTGGGCCCAAACGCGTTAGGGT
>JAULKK010247885.1:0-15320 GCA_032355705.1 Rubia peregrina
CAAACCCTAACACATAATCATACAAGCAATTCATATACTCAAACTTCTAACACCATTAATCATTTAACAACCAATTTCAAGCACAATAAATACACAATAGCAAAAGTATCAAATAGATAGATATGGATTCTCAAGACATAGTTAAGGAAGCCTCAATCCAATGCTCCCAAGGAGATAACTAGGCTAATTAACAACAACTCATAACTAATCTACAAACTGACTAAGAAAAGAAAGAAAAAGAAGATGAAAAACTAGGGTTTAGAGGCCAAAAAGTCGGGCCAAGAAGAAGGCTAGAGAAGAAAGAGAAAATTAGTTGAGTATTTATAGTACAAAAATTACAAAAAGTAAGTATGGGAAGGTGATCGTCGCGATCGCGACGGGTTCTGTCATGACTCCCGATGGCCAGAGTAACCTGCCCTTAAATTACTTAACTTCTTGGTCTTCATGTAGTATTCTCTTCTTTCTTTCTCCGGGTCTTCAAAAGTCTTCATGGTCTTCAAACTGGAGTCTTCAAGGTCTTCTTTAATTACCTTGTCTCACAGAATTCTTATTATAAGTGACAAAAATGATAAAGTCGCTCTCCGAACTAATAATATGAATTCAAGGTAAAATAGAGTCTTTAAGGCACAAAAGTTCACCAAAATGAGGATAAAAAGATATTAAAATCACCATATAATATGGCCACATCACCTCTGTAGTCCGACGAAGAAGCATTCGTAGTGGAGTGCTTAAACTTAGTCGTACGAGGGAGAATCAGATATGCACAGCAGACAGGGCCGTTGTTGCACTCCTCTAATTACGGAGGCAGTGTTGATGGAAGAATACAATAGCACCCTTATGTGACAGATGGGGGGGAAGTGTTGACCATCGACCACACTCGTGGCATAAACATTAGGATAGTTTGTATGTCTTAAATATGATTAAATCGATGATCGAAATACACTACTATTCATGTTACACAAATATTCCCCAAGTGCTAGTGATATATAGTCTTACTCTTGTGCTCTTTCATGCTTGTAGTAGTTAGATAAAACCTCCCAAAACCAGTTTTGCAACATTATCTATTCCTAACACGTGATCAGATTGACCACACGATTGTAACTTTGTATAGTTAACATTAAATTCCTATCTTCTCTATGGATGACCCCGGTCTTGCCACTATATACCCCATAGGTATTTTAGTAGTAGGAATGAGAGCAACACTATAAATCTCCATATTTGATTCTAAGCCCTCTCTACGGGTTAATTGTTGCTTAGTTGACAGCCCCACGGGGAGGCGAATCAAATTTTGGTGCCACTGCCAGGGATGCTAGTGTAAATATTTAATTGTTAACTTGTACAGCATGTTTGTTGAGTTTTTTCCTGTTATTTTTGTTTTTGTTTGTTTGCTTTGTTTGGTTGTTGGTGTTGAGGTTTTGTGATAGGTAGTCCATTTACTTCAAATCTTTGCACTAGTGTTTCTCTTTAGTTGGGTATGATTTATTTTCTATTTTATGGTACATGCCCGTACCACAAAGCAAGGAACTCTACACCACTTGATGGAAAATGCAGGTGGTCAGAGAAGGAGAAGGAGAGCTAGAGTAGGGGTTCCAAAAGAGTCTACCATTGTAGTTGAGAAGACTGTAGATATGGCGGAGGACAATCAAACACTTAGGGAGTTGATGGCTGCGTACTTGGAGAATAAACCCCTATGCATTTTCTTCCCACTTTTTCCACCGAACGTGAATTACAAGTTGAAAAGCTGTATGATTCAATGCCTACCTACATTCTATGGGATGGCCGGTGAAGACCAGAACAAGCATTTTTTTTAGTTTCACCTAGTGTACAATAATATGAAACCTATGGGAGTTTCTCAAGAAGACTAAAACTTGAGATCCTTTCCTTTCTCACTGAAGGATGTAGCCAACGATTGGTTATATTATCTTTCGCTTGGTTGCATCACTTCTTGGATGAACATGAAATGGAGGTTCCTTGAGAAGTACTTTCCGCAATCCAAGTCTGCGGGTTTAAAGAAGCAGCTTCCAAAATTTCACAAATGGAAAACGAGTCCCTGTATGATTATTGGGAAAGGTTTAAGAGATTTTTGGAAAGTTTCCCTTACCATTCATTTAAAGAATGTGAGTTGTTGTACTATTTATTCGAAGAACTTCACGACTAGGACATGATAATGGTTAATGCGGCGTGTAATGGCTCCATAGCCAATAACAGTCCAAATGATGCAATGGCATTGTTTGAGGAAATGGCCAATGAGACAAGACAATTTGGCACCCGATCCCGTGTGAAGACTTTTAGATGAGATGGTTTACTCTCCTAAGTTGGAAGAGCAAGTTCAAGCACTTGCCTTGATGATGAAAGAATTTATAAAGGGGAGAGCTCAAGTCAAGGTGTGTGGTATATGTAGTCTTGATCATCCGACCGAAATATGTCTGCAAGTGGTCAAATATTTGAAGAGGTGAATGCGTTGGACTTCAATGGTGGAAATAGACAACAAGGAGGGCTATGAAGGAACCAAAAAGGATATAGATAAGACCCCTATGAAAATACCTTCGATCCTCGATGCTGCGATCACCCCAACTTTTGTTGGTTCGAGGAGAATCAAGGGTACAACCATGGTAGACAACATTAACATCAACCCTACCCAAAGGGAGAAGGGCCTTCCAACAACAATGGTGCTTTGTAGAAGTTGGACCGGGTGGAGATCTTGGATGCGATAGCTCAATTGGCAAGAAGAGCGTTGTGTTCGTGGAGTTGATAAGGATGAAAATTAAGGAGCTTATCACTAGAGCCTTTTGGAGCATTAAGAATCTTGAAGTCTAAGTCGGCTAACTTGCCACGTCAGTGAGCCGACTTGAGGATAGAGAATCCATAAAGTTTCATTCCCAGCCTAAGATAAATACAAGGAATGTTAGTGCATTAAAATTGATAAACGAGAAGGAAGTGCGCGAGACGAAGAAGGAAATATTTCAAGAACATGATTTGATTGTGGAAGGTGAAAAAACTAACTTTGAAGAGCACGAGATGTTTGGAGAAAAGGAGCCCTCTTAAGAGTTCCTCACCACCGAGGAGAGGGTGACCCCCCCACCTTCTTTCTTTTCCTGATGAACTTAGGGGAATGCCGAAGGTGGCAACCAATGAGGCACACATTCACAAAATCTTCGAGAAGGTTGAGGCTAGCATTCCTATCTTGGATGTGATTGAGCATTTTTCCTCTTATGCTAAGTTTTTGAAAAATGCATGTAAACTAACTAAGAAAGTTGGTTAATTGAAAATAGGGGGAGTAGCTACTTTAGCTCATAGGAACTTGCCTAAGAAATGTGATAACCTCGGAATGTTTTCAATCCCTATTTCTTTAGGTGGTAAATAGGTGAAAAATGCTATGATTTATTTGGGTGCATCTATCAATGTGATTATTTTTAGCCTTTATGAGAACCTTGACATAGATTAGCTTAGAGACACTAGGGTTATTATCCAACTAGCCGATCATTCACAAGCTAGCCCTAGAGGAATAGTTAAGGATGTAAGGGTTAGAGTAGGCAATTTAGTGTTTTTTTCTTACTTCTATGTCCTTGATGTAGTGCACGATGGTTGTGCGCCCCAAATTTTATTGGGGAGACCTTTCCTAAAAACATCAAGGACCAACATAGATGTTCATTTGGGGACACTAACCTTAGAGGATGACATTGATAAGGTGGGATTTGAGATTTATAAGTCCAAGTATGATACACCTATTTCCTCTCTTATGTGCAATGTCATATCTTTATGTGATGAACTTGTTCAAAATGATGACTCTTGCATAATTAGTGATGATGAATGCCTTAATGAGCTCCTTGATGATATTGAAGAGAGTAATAAGATGAATAGTGCCTTAAGCTTTAATTGCAATGATCATGTTCATGATGCCTATGCTATGCATGATTTTAGTGATAACATTTATATTATGGATTGTTTTTCTATGGTCATTAACATGCGGTGGGTGATGGAAAGTGGGGAGGACTTAAAATCCCCTCGACCACCTCCTAAACCCAAAGATTTAGCTAAGGAATCGACATTGGTTAAGGAAGATGATTTTGATGGTGATGAGGTATTGCCCAATATAGAGACCTTACATGTTCTATCTTGCTTGAATGAACCTTGTGATGATGAAATTGTTGATGAGCATGTTTCTCCTAGTGTGGTTAAAGATGCTTTGCTTCCAATTTCTAACACTAACGTGCAGCGAAGAAGGAAGCAGACTAAGAAATTAAAACCTTCTAAACCCCTTACAATTCCCAAACTCAACAAGAATGTATCTTATTGTATTGTATCTAATTTTATTGTATCGTATAGCTCATATGTGTATATTAAAACCTTCTTTCCCTCTTATTTTTTATCATGTCCTTTCACATTGAGGATAATGTGTGTTTCAAGTGTGGGGGAGGGGAAATATATCTCATTGTATTGTATCATATAGTTCATATGCTCTACTTTTATTTGTTTTGTTTGAAAAAAATCCGCTAATTTGAAATTCCTAGAGGACAGTTTAGGAAACATTGGGACCCCGGATAGGTCGAAAACCTGAAAGGGAGACATATGAAAAAGTGAGGTTAATTGTGGGGGTGATATGTGATTCTAAAGAAAACTGATGGTGGATAGGATGAAAACCGAAAAATGGCTCCTAGGAAAAATAAGAGAAAAAGAAAATGTGGTGATCATTTTCCGAATTTGAGACGTAAAGTTGAAAATGATATAAGGAGAATGCGGGTATTCTAGTTTCACATTGTTAGTCTTTAAGGGATTGAAACTTAGCTTGGGATGAAGTAGTGGGATTTTACGTATAATGCAATGTTCTACATCGTTTGATGTTTTAGTATTTTTAGATTTTTTATGGTACTTTTGAGTAGAAATTATCTTAGGTTGAAATATGGGGGATGGGTAAACCTTTAGGCTTTTAGCTTTGGGAAGTTCTCAATTAGTGAGCTCAAATGTGCTCTGGGGTAGAGGATTTGGAAACCACCTTATATTTTGATTACTCGAGGACGAACAAAGGTTCAAGTGTGGGGTATTTTATGTTCTCATTTTATACTCACCTTTTAGCACATTTGATACTCATTATTTTAATAGATTAGGGTTTAATTTAAGGTTAGTAGATGTTTTATTGATAAGAAGGTTATAATGATGAATTAGGATTTCTATCTTAGTTATTTAATTTAAGGTTTTTTTAATGTCCTTTATGATCATGCTCATAAATTAAAGATTCAATAATGGAGATTCACGAGAAGAGCTTATAAGTGAAGGCCAATATGTGATTTGATAGAAGAAAAGATCCGGATTTGAAGAATGAAGATTAGCCGACCGATGCAAAAATCGATCGGCCGGTTGCATCCGACCAGGTGTGCAGCCTAGTAGCCCATGCACACGGATCACACATCCAAAAAGGGGGGAAACATGACACAAATATAAAATGTGCAGCCCACGTGGTTAAGTGTGCGATCGCGCTTCATGGGGCACGCAGCTCGCACATTTTGTGTGTGGCTCGCGAACGTCTGCCAATTCTTAACTACTTAAACTATAAATATCCTCCTATCTTGTCCTTAACCATGAGCCCGGCTTGGGGCCTCCAAAACCCTAGTTTTTCCATTCCTCTTTCAATTTCTTCCATGTTTCTTTGAGGATTATGTTCTTTTTATGGGTTTAGTTGGTAGGCATTTCTTGTATGAATTTTTGAGATTTTATTTATCTTAATTTTTACTGTGATTATCAACTACGTTTTTTGTTTAATGCATAGTTTAGACTAATCAACTAGTTGATGATTATGAATTGATTGTTTGCTAGATTTTTTGTCAAACTCAGAGGACTTTGCCTTTTTGTCGATGTTATTATCGTTGGTTAATGTTAGGATATAATTGGGGTGTGGAAACTAATTATGATTATTGATTGATGAAATTTCTTAGATTTAGGATGAATTTGAATGGTTTGCCTAATTAACGAAGTGATACACTAATAATGCCTATCATGAAGGTTGATCCTCATAGTCGTCATTAGGAAACATAAATTTTCTCTCTCAATGCTTCTGTCTTGCAGGGCATTGTATTATTTGTATTAGGTCTCCATGTATATTACTACTCTTAGGGGATTCTATGATGTTGATAGTTTAGGGTGGTTAATGCATAAAAACTAGTGTCAAAAAGTGTCAAAACTTTTTCACTCGAAAGGTGTCAAAAAGTTCTCCACAATATGTGGTTATTGCATAAAAATAGGATAATTAATCGATGATCAAAGGATAACTAGAAATTTAAACCAATTGCACCCAAAACTCATGATAATCTTAGTTACATCTTTCATGTTAGTTGTGGTCATTTTTATATAGTTTGTTCTAATTTTTTGATATTCTATTTGCTTAAAGTAGTCGTAGTATTTTCAAAAATCAAAATCCCCCACCTTTGTTACCACACACTTAGAGTGACTTCTTTGTGTATTTTTTTTAAACTACATTCAACATTGGATAAAACCCCATTTTCCTTGTGGACGATTCCACTAGCTACTATATAGCAGTTAGCCGTAATTTGGGTAAATAATTAATATATTTGAGAGACACAACCACTTTCTCCCGATGAGAGGAGATTGGTTTGCGAGTGTATTCAATAAATGAAGGTACCATCCGGCTACTCTTCTAATGTTAGTCAATTTATGAATTATGATTTTCATATGAACGTCTTGAAATCGCATAATTCTCACGTCCTTATGCAACAGCTATTGCCCATTTCCATCCATGGTATTATAGAGGAGAATATTCGATTTTGCGTTATGTGCTTGTGTTTCTTCTTCAACTCCATTTCCAGGAAGAATATAAGTAGGCATGCGCTTGATGTGTTGGAGCGGAAGGGGTTTTTAATGTTTTGTCAGTTGGAGAAGTACTTTCCTCCCTCATTCTTTGGCATCATGGTCCACCTCGTCATCAATTTGGTTAGGGAAATTTGATTATGCGGTCCAGGGGAATGCATTGGATGTACTTATTTGAGTGGCACTGGGAGGTTTTCAAAGGTTACATTCACAATCGCACCCGACCGGATGCAAGCATCATGCAAAGGTACATTACCAAGGAGATTATTGAGCATTGTATTTTGAAATTGGTTGGGAAAGAAACCGGTTGGAGTACCTGAACAACCGCACTTTGGTAGGAAGGTTGGGGCAGCATATTCAAAAGGTACACTACATACATCCTTCAATGCTGAGTTGATGAAAGTTCACCTTTGTTTTACGGAATAGTAGCGTGACTGTAATCTATATTCAAGAGCACATGTCACATTACAATCGCTATATCTAGACTGGCAATTGATTGAAATGTAGTTGGATCATTCTTCCACATTTGTGAATTGGTTTTATAATCGATACAATGTGGATTATGCTCACTAAACTTCGTGCCTTTGCAAGAATGGCCAACTGTACCGTCAGAAGATACCAAGGGTATGATACTAATGGATATAGTTTCAAGAACATGACGTAAAACAGTGGTGTTTATTTTGAATTGTGACCTGCCTCCTCCCAGCATTGCTAAATCAATAAACCAATCTCGGGATATCCGCCAACCAATACTGAGAGGAGAACTGCTAGGGATCAAAGATGAAATTTATAAGTCGCTCCCATTTCTACTACTATACTACAAAGAATGGTAGATAGTGACAAGTACCGAGGTTGTTCACAGAGATGTTAGGCATCTTATAATTTAATAAACACAACCGTGATCGGTTCATCAATCCGACCACGTGTTAGTAATAAACAGTGTTGAAAAAATAGTAATTGGGGGGGGATATTTGTACTAATAACTATTAACATGCAAGTGGTCACTAGAATAAATATATAAACTAGTACTCAGGGAATAGTTTTATAACATGATTAATGTCATTTCGATCATCGATTTCATCACATATAACAATAAGCCTATTCTAGTGTTTGTATCACGTACTACATATAATGGTCGAAACTTCCCCTTATCTGTCACAAAGGGGTGCATATGTTAAATCTTCCATCAATCTCGCCTCCGCAACTAGAAAAGTGCAACAACGAAAATAGCTCAGTGTACAAGTCTGATTCTTCTCCGTGCAATTAAGTCTCGGCCAAAACACTATGAATGCACAACCCTTAGGAACCCTTAGGCCAACAAACACAAAGGAAGTAGGAATTTGATCAATGGCTCCAGGATTACAAATGTAATCCTAGCTTGCTACTTTATCTATCTCTAACTGAAACCCTTCAGACTGAATAGTCAGCTAACTAGAGAATGGTCGATCGTAACGTTGACAACGACAACCTACGTGCACACACCCATCCTATTCTGGACCCATCATTATGTTAACAGTGGCTCAATTTGTTTCAAGGAGGGTAAGTAGGTTTGGGTGGTATTTTGGTGGTGGTAGGGAAAAAATGGTGATTTGGATGTAGGAAAGTATGTCAGCTTCATGGGTCGTGAACGTCTACACGCCCTATGAATTTGGGGTTTGGTTCTCCTTCTTGTCCACCATTTTGAGCTTCACAAACCATGTACGTCTACATGGTCCATGAGTTGGACTCCCCGTTTCCTAGCTTTCTTCCAACAATGGGATAAAATTTAACCAGCCCCCTCCCAGTGTCGTTAAATCAATCAACAAACCTCGGAAGCTCCGCCAACCAATAACCGAGAGGATGACTATTACAGATCAATGATGAAATTTATATGTTCCAATTTCTAATACTGTACTACCAAGAATGGTATAAAGTGGCAAGTATCGGGGTCGTCCACAGAGATGTTAGGAATCTAATAATTAACTAAACACAACCGTAATCGGGTCGTCAATCTGACCACGTGTTAGGAATAAACATTGGTTGTAAAACAGTCATTGGGAGGATTGTATTAACAACTAATAATATGAAAATGATCACTAGAATAAATATATAAAATAGCACTGGGAATATTTGTGTAACATGATTAATATCATTTTGATCATCAATTTCATCACATATAACAATAAGTCTATCCTAGTGTTTGTGTCACGTAGTGTGGACAATGGTCAAAACTCCCCCTTATTCGTCACATAAGGGTCCTTGTATGAAATCTTCCATCAAACTCGCCTCTGCAACTAGGAGAGTGCAACAACGACAATGGATCATTGTGAAGGTCTTATTCTTCCCCGTGCAATTAAGTTCAGGGCTAAACACTATGAACACACTATTCCTAGGCCTACAAAGGCAAAGGAAGTAGACATCTTATCGATGGCTCTAGGATTACAAAGGTAATCTTAGATTGCTACTTTATCTATCTCTACCTGCAACCATTTGGACCGAATAGTTGGCTTACTAGAGCATGGTCGATCGTAACGTTAACAACGACAACCTACGTGCAAACACCCCCATGGTTCCGGACCCATCGTTACCCTAAGCGCATCTAGGTTTCCCTCCCAGGGGGGGGAACAGAAACAGTGCCACAACAAGAAAGTGGACTTTGGTGTGTGCGAACTAAGTGTGATAATCATGCAATTCACAAGAATATTAAGAACAAGCCAACATAATAATACAAAAACACATAGAATAGGTCGATCTTTGAAATCTCAAAAAATGAACATCAAACCACGAATAAAAATACTATCCCTAGGAAAATTAAATACTCCCTAAGCATCAAACCCAAGTATTTAATTGGATTCAATGCCTTTAGGAAGAAGAAAAATAAAAAAGATTAAAAGAAAAGAACATAGAGAGAAGGAAGAGTATTTTATCTCTCTAGCCCCCTCTAGAAGTCTGAAAATGAGCATTAAATTAAACCCTGATAGGAATCGGTCCATATATATAGTAGTAGGGAATTTGGCCTAAAATCCTAGCAGCCGCAAACTGCACGAGGAATGGCATATGGCACGGTCCGTGCCGGCCGAGACCCCCCATTGTGCTGGTGTGGGACGTTGGCCTTAGCATTAGCCATGACCTTGTTCTGGGGTGTACCAGCCTCGTGCTGGCATGGCCCGTGTCAATAGGCACAAGCCGTCGACCGACACTCCATTTTTGCTATTCTGATATGTATTCGGTGTCGTTTTGCGGGCTCCATTAGCTGGAACCTCATTTTGCGCTGTATCTCAGCACATAACGTATTGTTCATCACACCATGTGGGCTGGTCTTGCCATTGGTGACTTGATACAGAGTGGGCCGTGTGAAAAGGAACGTTCTTTGCTTATATTTAGCCAAATTTTAGAGTGAAAAGAAGACATGGGGCACATGGCTGACTGGAAGTGATACGACCCTTGCTTGGGCTTGGAATGGCTTATTCAGGGTGAAACGGGCCATGCTAAGCACCATTGGCATGGGCCATGTTGAGTGAAATGGGTTGTGCTAGGTCAAGCCCTCGTGCTAGCCTTGTTCGGTCCGTGCTGGCCGTGGCTGGTTCGACCAGCTGACTTGTTTGCTCTGCTACCATTGGCATCCTTGCGAATTGCGTTCAAATATCTTCTACCACCCCTGCGGATGATCTTCTACAAAAAGATGATAAAAAATTACTCACGAGCAGCCTATTGATGAGATAAAAAAGGAAGACCTAGGTGCCCGTGAATAAAAAGTGTCCATTAGCTTCAATTTACTCTACAAAACTTGGGATTTAGATAAGAAAACCAAAAGTAGCCGTCTAAACCTTTGACGTATAAACCTAACTAAAACTAGCAATCAAACAAACAAAAGATGATAATAAATGTGTCAAATACATTGGCTAACGCATGCATAGAGGTGCACATCAAATCGGAATCGATGTGGCAGTCTAGCAAGAAAGATAAAAATCATATTGTTGCAGTGATGGCCTTGTACAGGGTGATTGAGGAGATTTGAGAGTTGGATTATGTTGATTTCAAAGTTTTCGTATTCAAGTACCGATGGGTTGATAATGGAGGTGGGGTTCCTACGGAGAAACCCATGGGTTTCACTTTGGTGGACCTAACTCGAGTTGGGTAGGAGAACGACAAGTTCATCTTAGCTACCCAGGCATGCCGGGTTTTTCATGTTAGGGATCCTAGCAATGAGAAGTGGCATGTCATTCTACATGGGAAGAATTTCTACTTCAAAGAGGAGATTGATTGGCCTGTCCAGCCAAATATCCTAAGTTTCCATTTGTATTTCCAAGTTTGGAGAACTTGGGTGGAGCATTAGTAGGTAGACGATCACATGGAGATGGATTGTGGATATATGAGAGTGGTTGGATTATGGGGGGAGATCTTTTCTTGAAAGGGAAAAGATAGGAGGATCATATCACCTTAAATGTTTTGTGTAATCGCAAATTTTCTATCTATTCAGCATATTGATATTAAATATTAATTTGGGTTTAGTTTGGTTGTAGTGTCGAGCGGATTTATTTTACCATTTAGTCTTTCACATGTTAGGAAAGTTAAAATCCAACCTAGTACTGTTATGGGATACAAAACCGGTGCTAGAAAAAAGAGTGGTTGCTTTGTTTCATCATAGGCACCAGTATTCCCAGAACCATCACCAATAAATAGTTCTGATGCTTCATACTTAGAAATTATTTTGGCTCTTTGCTCTCAAGGTATAGGGAAAAATAAAATTAAAAATAAATTTAAAGAAGCGTCAAGCAGTTGCTTTCAACTTAGATAGGCACTAGTATTATCATACCGGGCATCGATCTTAGTACCGGTGCTCTGTACTTAGAAATTTTTTGAGACTTTACTCTCTGGTGTGGGGAATGATAAAAAATTGATTTAAAGCAGTGTCAATCAGCTATTTTCACCTAAGATAGGCACCGCTATTGTCTTACCGAGCATCGATCTTTGTACCAGTGCTTTGTACAACGAAAATGAATTAAGAACTTCATAAGTCAGTGGTTTCAAGAAAATGAATTAGAACCATTTAAAGAAGCTTCATTTAACTTCTTTATCCCTACATAAGCACCAGCAATATGCTTTCATACTGGGGCTGACTTCGCCCCTCATCAAAAAATATATAATTCAGATTGTTATAAGCTATATGCCTCCAGAGCAGAGAAGTTAGACCGATAATCTTCCCTACTTTCACCATCCCGGCATCAACCCAAGTTTCACAAAGAATAAGAAAAGTACCTTTACAAAATTCATTATTTTGTAAAGATAATTACTTATCCAAGCATTTTGACAATGTCTCTTTTCGGTATATTGAATAGGTTACAGTCTGTGATGCAATGGTGTACGTACCATTCATGTCGATTAATTACATTTGTGTATAAAATAGGTTTATGTGAGTTTTCATTGAATGTTTGTTCATGTTTTAACAAAACTATTATAATTTATTTTTATACATGCAAGGTGTTTGTCAAAATGCTCGAGTTAGCTGTGTAGGAGATGGCACCAAAAACTCCATTGAAGAGGAAACACAATGCATCCCCTTCTTCCCCTAGACTTCAATCTAGTATCACAAAAAAGGCAAGAGGTTCGTGTCAGAGGAGGCAAGGGTTCTTGAACAAACTTATTAACACCGTGCCCTTCGAAGAGGGGAATAGAAGCATCTCCCCATTTGAAGAATCTTTCCGGTTGCTTGGGTGGGAAAAACTTGGTGACACTCTGGCTACGTTCAACCTCAACATCATGATTGAGCTCTATGTGAATTTCAGGTGTGTTCCAAGGTGGTATAAGGCATTTTGTAAATGCAAAAATGGTGTATTTGACAACCGAAGCCATAAACGACTTGTACAGTTCGCCTAATGTTCCCAACGAAGAGGATGAATTTCTAGCATTCTATAACAAGTATGATGATCCAATTGGGAAGGAGATCATTAAGACAGTTACTAGGGATGGAACCAATGTCAATCCACTTGTTAGGCCGGGTTGAACCAAAATTCCAATGAAAGCCCTGATGCCCGAGATGAATGGATGGTATCACCTTGTTACATCTCGAATGGACTCGGTCACAGTGAACACGGATGTGCACAAATGAAGGCTCACATATCTGTACGCAATTAAGTAAAAACTTTGATAGAATGTAGGTCTATGAATTGTGAATAGATTGAGAGTGGAATTGAAGAAAACTGGTTGCTATGGCTTCTGCAGCCTCATCTCGTCACTATGCACCAAAGCAGGTGTCCCTCACTATCCGCACGGCATATAGGGCAACCAATGAGTAAGAATACTGTAGATTCTTTCTACATATAGGCTTATGAAAATGTGGTCCCTTCATTGGAATCTAGATTCGCGACATTGGAGGTGAGTGTTCGTAATCTTCTTACTAAATCACATTATCGAAGATCTTGGTGCGATCACATAAGTAAGGATTTCAGCTATCAATTCCACGATGTGGTTAAGGCCGTTGGAGCTTTCCCTTCATATCGTGACCCGGGAGACGATCAGTTTGAAGTGAGGACCAGCTCACAAAATGCACAAATGTTAGAAGAATAACTATTCGCGCAATTTTATTCTTTAGTTTCTATAACAATTTAATAATTTTGGATTTTTGCGCATTTTGATACTATTGAAATTTTTGAACAAATTTGTGATATTTGCTATGTTTTAGTTCAACGATTGATTTTGGATGGGTAATGTTATTGTTGACATGTTTTGTGTAATATTAAGTTCTATTGTTGATTTTTGGGTGGTTGAAGGTGTCTACTAAAAGAATTTGGGCCACACTATCAATTTTTAAAAAAGAGACCATTATTTGAAAAGGGTTTCAAATAATGGGTTTCATTCACAAATTAAACCTCTAAATGTGCAGTTACAATTGGATGATATTCAAATTTTTTTTGGTGTCGACAATTTCGTGGTTCGACAATTTCAATAATCTTCGAGGGACTTAAGTGCAAAAAGTAAAAATTTCACTCGAAAGTTCAAATTCACATCCAATTGAATGTGATGCTATGATATCAAATCTCAATGCATTTTCCATGTTCGTAAAGGAAATTTGAAAAATGATCGGCCACAGGAAAGCTTCCATAGGCCATTCTGATTTCTCTTTATTAATTCAAAACAATCGTCCATAATTTGCTCTAGAATAAGTACTAGTGCTTTATAATTTTTACCTTAATAAATTAAATAATTTAAAATTCCTATATTTAGGCAATAATAATAAAATTTGGGTATTTTCAAGCATTGGATAAGAGATTCACACACTTTTGGGCCACATTGCAATTTGAGAAAAATGGATACAATTTTTCAATTTTCAATTTGGAGGATGTTCCATTAACCCACGCAAGACCAAATTGCAATTTAATTTCATTTTGGTGTCGCAAATTTTGTGATTCGGTAATTCCAAAATTGTATCATGTATATAAGTGTAAAAGTAAAAAACTTTACTCTTCGATCCAAATGAAATCCGATTGAATACGATGATGCCTTAATAAAACCAAATGTATATTCTATCCTTACCAAAAAAAAGTATTAATAATTGGGGCAAAAAACTTACCGATAATCCTTTCCGATTACACTCCCTAGCTTCTTAGTAACCAAGTGTAAGATACTCTAAGACATGTACTAGTGCTTTACATAATCTCATAAAAAATTGAGTATTTTTTTAAATTTATATATTAACCCAATAATACACAAAATCAAGTTATTCGGATGCAACGAAGAAGGCATAACACAGTTTTGAACAACACTGTAATTTTACCAAAATTAGATACACGCCCTTCCGTTCATCATTTTCTCCCAAACTTTCTACACAACATATATTACTTGTTAAATTGACTATTTCTAAACTGGAACCAAGTAGTAAACGAATAGGTGGGGGTACGAGATATTGTTCGTAATTTCCGCAAACCTGAACAAGCAACTAGATCTGGATGAGCAAACTAGAGTACGCCACCACCTCGTCTTGCCACCACACTGCCTAACCACTTCCGCTGCTCTTGTGCTATCACCTCATCCTACCGACGCCATCTAGCACCCTAATGCCGGTGAACCCAGCAAACCCCTGCACCTAGCCTACCCAGCCCACTCCCTCTGAAGCTTGACGACACCTCTCCCGAACTAGCTACTCCCAGGCTCAAACGCCACCCTCCCCGGCGTTTGATTGATAATACAGATAACCCCTCCCCGGCACAATCAAAATCCTCCTTCGCTCTGGCATCGGCAAGTTTCCAAATCCGTTCAACATAAACCGAATGCAAGTTTCCAAATCCGTTCAAATAAAAGAAATAACTAGACCAAAAACAAATTATTCTCTGCAAATAGGTGAAATCCCATACCCCTATGTCCCAGGTCAAATTGCACACAATCATTTTCACACTCATCAAGTATCTTGTCTAATCGTTAATATGTTTAACTACGTATAATAACGGTAAACAAAAATTTACTTTTGAGAATCTACTTGTTATGACGAATCCAACGCCATCACATACGATAATATTATAGTTTAT
>JAULKK010248101.1:0-15320 GCA_032355705.1 Rubia peregrina
TAATAGTGGGACATGATCTCGTGGACTTGAAGACCTTATCGCGACTACTAGTTGTGAAATAAATTATTGACTTGCTTTAATAAAATTAATTATTATTGACTTGCTGTTTGCTCGTCAACCACAAGAAATATGTATCCACAAGAAATATGTATCCCTTGTTCGTCGCTGTTCATGATTTAATTTGATTTTTTTTATCAATGTCATATTTTTTATAGGAAAAATAAGTGATTTTATTTATTTATTTAACTAGTTAATGTAAAAATATTGGAACTTACATTAACTAGTTAGGGTTATTTTTGCACTAAAAATTATCTGAGGGTTATATTGGCACTTATGTCGAGTAGGTAAGGTTATATTGGTATATATCCGGTATAAATATCATTGAGTGATATCTTGTTAGATTCGTTATGACATATATTTTCAGAATATCAAATTTTTACAAGTTTTATTTATCCTTAATAAAAAATATATTAAGGATCAAACATTTTTTGAATCAATTGCTGAAAGTCAAAGTGTGTAGTTTGAATTGGGACAGGGGGAGTAAAAAAATTGAATGTCAGAATTAAAGATGAAATAATTTTTAGTTCACAAATTATTTTTATACTATTTCAACGACTTTAAAAATAAATTTTTTCATGGTAAGACAGTTTTAGGGGGACGGAGGGAGTACAATTTTTGGCTAAATAAAGGTAGTTAACTTACCACTCCTTTTTTTTTGAAAGCAAACTAACTACTCCATGATTTGAAGGTTACGACTGATCATATTCCTGCACCTGAAAATGATGTTACCAATAAATCTGTGGTTAATCCGGCGCAATCATCCCCAACTAATGGTATGTAATTAATTTCACATTTTAAAATAGTACTATGTCTATTATCATTATTTTATTTCAGTCCATCCCAAACATTTCACTTGCAACATTCTCAAACGACTCTCTCAACTGTAACAATCAAATTATTGATTATGTTGATTTAAAAAAAATTGCGAGTCATCTGTCTCATGTAATACCTTTGTTCTATGTACCAATCTAAACTACAATCAAATTATTTATTTATTGTAATTTTGTAAATAAGTTTTTCCATCATTAATTTATGTCTTATTTATAAATATGAAAATTAAAAATCCGATTCTAGGTTCGGAGACTAGAGTGGAAGAGAATCAACTAAATGATCCTGACAAACCTGTTCTGCAAAAAGGTTTGTCCCCTTCATCCTATCTTCATACATTATTAATTACTCACGACACAGTCATCAATTCATGGAACATGATATATATATATATATATACACACCTCCAAAAACATCTTTTTAATAAGTGGGAAATAAGTAAAGATGGGAAAATTCATTTTAATTTACTTTTTTATGCAAATTGATATGACAATAAATAATTATTCAAAGTAGGAATATTTTGAATTGTTAAAGTTAAAGAGGAGATTGCGAGGTCGGCCTCATTTTAATTTATATGTTTGTATATGTATGTTTTGGCAACAGATAATGGGAACCAGCGGGTTGAGTTGGTGTGCAAAAGATGCGCACGCAAATATGAAACGGATGAAAGTAAAAGCGATTTGAAAGAATGGTTATACAACGATGTGTGCACCAATTGTCAACGATATCTTGCCAATTCCAGTTCTCAAATCCCTAAAAACCATCCCCGGCAAGAGAAGGATCTTACCTCTTCCAGTGCTCAAATCCCTAAAAACCATCCCCAGCAAGAGAAGGATCTTACCACATCCAGCTCTCATATCCCTAAAAGCCATCCCCAGCAAGAGAACGATCTTACCAGTTTTAGTTCTCAAATCCCTAAAAACCATCCCCAGCAAGAGAAGGTCAAGTCAAGGTACTTAACCAAATCTTTCATCGGCTGTATCCACATTTTTCAGTCAACTTTCTTAATTAGTACAAACAAAAACATTTTTTCCATCTTATTCCGTTGTACTTCGAATTTGACTAACTTCACTTTCAGGATTTGCTGTTGTTCCTTCTAGCACTGGAGATGCCACTGCGAGGAAGGAACTAAACCAACAATGCTGGGGTTTTCAAGAATTATTAGATTTGATCATTTCAAAGATTTTGTCTTATAATTGTTGTAACTTGAATGACTCCATAATTTATGCGCAAATTTGAATATTATTATATAAATAAATTTATTATTTTATTTTAATTTATTATTTGATAAAATCTTAATAAAATCCACTGTAGCAAAATAATATTATTGTTATCACCATTACATGCATACAAATTCTATAGAATATAAAAAAAGATCAAAGTTTTGAAAATTTGATTGTAATATCATGCCATTTCACGGTTTATGATAAAAAAAATATTATCATACATTTTTTACAAAAAAATTAAATATTTAAATTAGATGATAATTTTTACCAATTAAAATTTGAGTTATAGATATCCATTTTCTTCATCTTCCAATAATTTTTTTAATGGCTAATTGATAACACTGTGCTATTTTTCAAGGAAACAATATATTCCAGAGAAGGTCATTTTTTAATTAAACATTTAGGGAAGACCGGGGAAAAACCTTCCGTGATCAACAAATATTGTACTCCTTAAAAGGTTGAACATTTTCGGCAGTACCACTGACTGAACCATGTACAGTCAAATATAATGCGGAGCTCATTTATAATATTAAAAAAATTATCTAGTATGTTAGATCTAAAAATTTTAAATTAGGAATATTGTCAGCAATTAATGATTAATTGATATAATTAGAAATATATAAAATATAAATTTTGATCCAATTTTTTTTTTAAATTCATCATCTTAGATTAAAAAAAGTATAGTCTTACATTGCCAATATTTTATAACTATTAATTATACAGATTAAAGAAAGTTAAAATTTACGATAGTCTAAATTTACGAGGAGGTAGGAGATGGTAAGGGCTATTAAGGGCTAAATTTGGAGGAGGTAGGAGATGTTGAGGGGGCGGACTCGCTAAAGTGACTGTTTGGTGTATTTTTCGAGGATTCAAGCTCTCAACAATGTGTGATCGAGTATTAGGATCAGATATACTTGTATTAGGTGAATAGGAATCAGAGATTAAATTCAATTGCTAAACATTTGAAACAAATTCCCCTCAGTCTTCATACCATCACATTTATACTCTTTTATTAGTCTTGCATGCTAGTTAGTTTGATATCATTCTTACATTTGTAGTTATTTAGAATTACACTCAAACACCCTCCCCACCCCTTGTTTGTATGCACACACTTGGTTACACTTATGTGTTTTGTTTGCTATGTAAACTATCTTTCGAACCTCATTTTCCTTGTGTACAACCTCGACTTACCACTATATACTTTCTAGTAGTTAGTAGTAATATGGCAGTAACATACAAATCTTATCTTTCATAGGGTACTCCAGTTTTCAACAATGCATGAGTGCCCATCATATTTTTGTGTAGTTTCCGAGGAATTAGAAGTTATTTGATTGATGCTAGCGTAGTTCTTGTGTTTTTCTTTGTGTACTTGGTTTTTCTTAGTTTGTGCTTGTTTTTATTTTATTTGTTGTCGTTGGGTTGTATTGCTTTTGTCCTTGGTTTATGGTACATACTTGTTCCAAGAACCGAAAACCTTTGCACTACGACCCCGAAATTTGTGTGCTTTTCTTTATTTTTTCTTCTTTCCTTTAGAGTAGGTATTTCTTGAGTTCTTGGTGTTTCTATTGAGAACCCTTGCACTACGATTCCGATTTATTTGAAAAAATAACTGGAAACTTTTATCTTAAGGAAACTCGAGATGAGGAGAGAGGCTCAAAGAGCAAAATTATGTAGGATTTTTTGCTCTAATCATCCTGGCTAATATTTCTATTGGTTTAGCGAGGAGTGCTATGGGAAGGCAAGGGATGTTGGTTCCTATGGTAAAAGAACTCAAGTCTGGTATCCCTATTACTATCCCTACTACATGGAGTAGAATGGTAATCCAGATTTGATATATGGAGACACACGGGAGACCAACAATGTAAGCATAATGAATGGCCTTCACACTCTTATTCCATATCCTAAATTGAAGAACTAAATGTCAGTTATAAAACATTCAAGGAAGAGTTTTTCCAAGGGGTGAAAACCTTGATCAAGAAGTAACGAGTTGATCCAATCCCGAATTCACAAAGACGTCGAGAATTTGGGGTTTAAAATTTCTCAGGCCTCAAGAACTTGGAGGCTCGAGTAAAGAAATTAGATTTATCGATGCACTACTTGAAGGTCGGGAGGGGGAGGGTAAGCTTCCATGCTAGCTGGAAGTGAACCTGGGGCCAAATGCAAATTCTTATACCTTGATGGTTACGATTGTGAAGGAAGCTAAAGAAGTTAAGAACCCTGCAAAGGAGTTGGTACTGAGCATGAAGTAGAGGAATCAGTGATAATTCAAAAGACAGGAGTTATATATGATTCATCTCCATTTTAGGAAATATTGAAAGAGACATGATGGAAGCTAAATGAACATGCCAAACTTCTAAACCACTTCTCTCTTAGAGGCCAAATCCACCATCATAATTTCCTCTTGGAGGAACTCTAACCCTAACTATTAAATTTTGGATGCTTATGGTGATGGGGTTCAAATATTCACCATGGATAAAATTTAGGGCCGTGTCGATGACCTTAAAAATACGGAACTTCATGGGAGGCAACCAAAAGGTTAAAGTAGGTTAATGTGTTTTCAGTGTATTGTACATATTGATTATTTTTGTGCATTTTTATTTTTGTTTTGGAAGCCTAATACGCTTGGTTTGCATGATTCTTTTGCAAGAAGTATTGGGTTTTGGAGAACAAGGAGCAAGGAATAACAACGAGACATTTGGGCTAGGAGCAGTCTAATTCGCGAAGCGTGTAGACATGTACGATCTGCGATGCTCAAATTTGTAGATCAAGAGGTTAACCAAATCCCGACTGGTGAGCCGTGTAGACGTGCATGGTCCACGACACTCCCTGTTTCCCCATATTTAAAATACCTAATTTCTTCCCTACCATCACCGAACACCACCCGGGACAATTTATCCGCAAACCACTTAGGAGCTCACACGTCGTTCTTACTCGAGGACGAGTAAAATTATAAATGTGAGGGATTTGATGAAACAAGAATATTCTATCTTTTCAACACATTCGAAACTAATTTTTATTATGTTTTTGGTGGTTAGCTAGAAGATTATATGTTTTTACTGAATAGGGGAGTTAGAATCACCTTGTGTGGTCTTTCATCCTAATTTCCATATTTTGTAAGAATTTAGTTACCTAGTGTGTTTTCATTCATGATTGGATAAAGATTTAGGGATTTTGTGTGCTTAACGGGGATATGATCATCAGAGAAGTTCATTCGCAAGAATGGTAGTAGACCGAAAGCTTATAATCTAGCGGCAGGAGATTTCTTGAAGTAGGAAGAAAGTAGAGATGAAACAAAGTTAAAAGAGAAACAAAGAGAAAGTTGAAGGCCAAGAGAATGGTCTGTGACGATAGGCACAAACCGTACTTTTCATAAAGATGCCAAGGATAGGAATCAATGTCCATGGAGTGGACCGTGCAATATGCACTATCCATATTTACAAGAAAGGTTTCGAAAGCTCGATCAAGCCCTAGGGAATGGACCGTGCAAATATGCACGGTCGGTAATTTGTAGAACGGGCGAGAACCTAGAGATCAAACCATAGGGAACACACCATGCAATTTTGCACAGATCATACCTGGCCCTTGGGCACAAACTGTATTTGCTAGCTCGGTCTGTGTCAGTCGTTTAGAATAGGGTTTTTTGGGCTAACTTTTTTCCTCTCCTTTCCCGCTATAAAAGCACTCTTTTATCCAATGGATAAGGTGGAAAAATTTTGGGGAAAAACTTCATTATCTAAATTTATTCCACATTCATTAATGCATTTTTTTCCTATTTACAGCGCAATTGTGCGGTGTCTTTTTATTTCTTGCTCGCAACCGCCGTCCTTTATATGTTCATAAATTGGATCATTAAGTAGGGAGGACGGCCAATTGTTGGACTACTAAATAACATTTGACGGTGTTTTAACTTTAACCTCCATATAAAGATGTATACGTTAGGTGTTTGAAAATAAATTATCCTCTATTAATTGAAAACACGTAGGTTAAATTTAACCGCCATCCTATTTCACTTTTACGAATTCAGATATTTTATGGGACTTGAATCATGGACTCAAAACCTATGTCAAAATTTGGAAAAATGGGTGACATGCACGCTTACATATAGTGTGCATCCATAGATATAATTTCTAAGGGGCCTGTTTCATTTTCCTAGGTAGAATTTGTAGCAACTCCCTATGAATCATGATTTCTATTCACTATTACATATATTCTTTTCAAAAGTCATTATAAACCCAACTTCACAAACAAAATCATCCAACTCGATTCACTATCATCTTCATCCAAATATTTACACCAACAAAAGTAGCTATGAAAAACTGCATTCTAAAATATACAGAATGATATTTTTGTTTCTATCCTCGGCCAAGTTGCGGACAATTCATTGCACAACCTCCTGAGTGAAAAACTACAGTACATTTTCATTTGGGTTAATCCCAACATTTTTTCTCCTATGCTTGTTCGAAATAAAGGTTCGATTGTTGGTTACATATGTTATTTTCGTATAATGTAGTTACCATAGGTTTAACGATCTTTCCAAACAATCCTTGGTAAATAAACAAGTGTCGTTGGAAGATGTTGCACTTTCTACATGGCATGTGGATAAAGAAATCACAAACTTGAATAATGCTAGTGTTGAGGCTGAAAATTTGAAAGCACATGTGTTAGATTTAGTGCATGAATAATTTTTGGTGACTTATTCTTCTATTTTCATCCTTTTTTAGAAAGATGATTTTTAGGGGAATGTTCCAGCCAATGGTTTTGAATTCCTAAAAAAACTCATGGTTCATGGTATCTAAGAGCTTATTATGCGTTGGTGGTCTTGAAATATCTTTGGAAGGTGAACATATGTGATCAGGATGGATTAGTTCGATGTAACTGAAGAATTTAGGAATGGATCCCATATAGATCCCTGATTGTCAACAACGATTGCTCAAAATTGTGAGCCCGGTTTGGATTTTTAATGAAATGGAGATTGTTGGAATAATTTTCTTCAGTCAATGTGCATTTTCCTATTATAGTTAGAGAATTAATTACGGAGATAATTAGTTCAATGATATCTGAGTGATCAAAATGTTTAGCGGGAAACTGCTTTCGATCAGCTAGCATCAATTATATTGGGCTTGCAGCTTATTATGACTAAACATTCAGGGTCACACACAAGACATAAAATTGAATAAAAGAAATAACTATTGGGCTAGGAGCCCAGATAATAATTATATGAGAATTGAGTTTAGAACTCATTAAGTCTAATTGGGCTAGACCCATATTGATTTTGATTAAGTTTCTTGAATTAAGGATTATTCTGTATAAATAGAATTTTTTATAGAAATGTTCACTACGACATATGGCCCTGGTCGTTCCATGCGGCAGAAACCAGAAATAATTCAACCAATCTCAAAAAATAAACCTCCCCGTAAAGAGAAAAAGAAAGACTAGGGCTTTGCTTGCTGATCAACGTTCTAAATCGACGACGGTGTAGGCGATCCGATCGTTCTGTGAGGATACGCATAAAGGAATCACTTCTAGGATTCTCTTTTCCGTTGTTGATAACTTGATATAAACTGACAGTAAAATGCACTTCAAAGGTAATCTAAACTCTTAGATAGATTCGAATTAAATACATGCATGTGATCCAAGATTATATAATTAATTTTCTGCTAAATTATATTTAATCAATTCCCAACATGGTCATGAATCGTCGTCGTCCAACCATTTGTACTGAAAATCACAAAATCAAAAGATTTGGTTTGGATGACAAAATTGGGCACACTGATTGGTGTTTGTCAATGCGAAATAGAAATTTCTCCATTTTGTGATTATTTAAATTTTGACAAGTAGCAACCTATTTGTAATAGTGTGGGTGTTTTGGAAACATATGTTAATGGCAATTTGTTTATGATTATATTGCTCTTTAAATAATTGAATTGGATGCAAAAACGATGATGTGTCTATGTGTGCAATATTTCTGGTGAGGATTTCAAAATCGGAAGAATAATATTCTAACTCGTTTGGTCATGTCCAAAGAATCTTTCGATTCGAAAGAACTAATGAATTACTTTAAAAAATAATAATTATCCCATTCAACAAAGATTTCAATCTAAAAGAATTGGCAAAATTTGATGTTTTGGGGCTCTAACATATTTCTAAATGTAACATGGATCACATGATATATTTTCAAAATAAAATGAATATAATCACGTGCCAACCCCCATCTTGAAACAAGCGCTGGACTCAGAAGTCGGAGAGACTTATGTCAAAACCTAACCAATATGATTTCAATCGTCAAAAGCATAATTTAGGGAAAAGTGACTGATAGGTGACAACATTCCATATAATCGAGAAAAGATGAACCCATAAATCATTGCACTCTGTTGGGATTAGTTCAGATATCACAATTACAGCAGGTTCATTTTTATAAGGTAATTACTTCCACATCACCTACATAACGAACACAAATATGATATTGGAAAAAAGTACCGTACTTTAAATCGGTGGTCGATGCATGACTGATGACCCCATGCAACATCTTATTAATAATTGCAGTTCTATGTATCCCCCCATCATGCCTAAAAAACCTAACCCTTTCCTTTGTCTAAACAATTGTTCTTCTTCTATTATATTTTTTTCGTCCCCACATCGAACCACCAATTTGATTACATGGATTCATCACTGTAGAAGGACACTTAAAATATTTTCAAAGGTAGTTTCTCATCTCTTTAACTATTGGATCTAAAGAAACAGTTCTTTCGGGTAATTTTTTTATGAACACTGTTAATTAGATAGAGGTATTTGTATTAATAGATCTTATATTGTCATTAATCTACTTTGCCATGGCAGTTCATTGTTACAACTTATCTGAAAGTTTTGGTTTTTGCAGGAAACACTACACCACCGTTCTTGCTCGATTCTTTGTTAAGAATATGAAATACATTTGCTTAGATTTGTGTACTTGGAATTCATTCCATTCAAGGATGTTGTAACAAAGAAAAACCAGCAATGAATTTCTAAATAGATCCAAACCGACTTTTTATTAGGCACAACTAGATTATGAGGACAAGAAATGGAATGCAAGATAAATTTTCATTTAGGTAAATGTAAAACGGCCATATTATTTGCGACCTAGTGATGTTGACATAGAATTATAACTTTAATAATACCCTTATCTTTTGTTGTATATTAGTTATGCTCAGAAACGTAGTGTACAAGGTGATGGCGGCACCAGTTAGTCGCTCCAACGCCCGCTTTGAAGTTTAGGGAACATGATAAAATTCTCCACAGTAGGTTGAAAGATGACTTTCTCACAATGCCTCTTACAATATACTTCTATGCCATTTGATTTTGTTCATTTTCAACACTCATGTTATGTAGTTGAATATGAATTCAATGCTAAGAGTTTTTTTTATAAGTTATTGTCACTTGTGCTTCCTATTGATATTTTTCTTCATTTTTTTGGTTGTAATGCACAAGGTGTTATGCAAAAAAAATAAAAAAAATTTGAGACATACATGTACTTATAGCCACATTGCTACAGACAGTTTCTAATTCGTAAATTTGGAAAATGACTCCAATTTGATATAGTAGAACCAAAATCGTAACTAACATCAGATTGACGTGAAATGTGTACGTTTCAAAAGGGAATTGACCTAAGTTCATATATC
Source organism: Rubia peregrina (assembly GCA_032355705.1). NCBI lineage: Eukaryota > Viridiplantae > Streptophyta > Magnoliopsida > Gentianales > Rubiaceae > Rubia > Rubia peregrina. The sequence continues at coordinate 9,773 of JAULKK010248101.1, forward strand.
GCAACTACTACTACCAGAACCATACCAACTAACCAGTTACCTTATAATTATTTTGTGTGTTAATGCTTAAGATTATTGCATTAGGACTTAATACTAGTTGTGATTATGCAATGATTTAGCGCTATGATCCGGAATGTATCCGAAAAGATTTTGTTTTTTTGTCGATCTAGTTATTGGTCAACATGAAGGTTGTGTTTATGATTGACAACATACATGATTATTGATTAGTGAGTCAGATTGGGGTTAAATACAGAAGTGGGTTAATTTATGGACAATACGTGAGTTACGAGCGATTGGGTTGCCTATTATAATCATGTTGCGCTTATAGAGAATTCCCAAAGGTCATATCTCGACTTTGTGGCTCCTAGGTCGATATAATCCTAGAGAGTAAGAGTGAGGTACTAATGTTGTAGGTCTCATAAGATGGGCCTAGAATGGGTATTAACGTTGGGTCTGGAGTGTCATTCTTCCCCCCGATTTCAATTCACTACGCTTTCATGGGTTTATTAACTTCGGGAGTAAGTTCTAGTTGGTGTTTAGTGGTAGCACTCCTCTAGCTAAATTAGAGGGAGGTGAGGGGTGTTGAGGGGATGTAAACCCTGAAGTGACAGTTTGGTGGCGGTTCCCGATGATCCAATCTCTCCACAATGAGTGATCGAGGATTAGAATATGGCATATTTGTATTATGTGAATATAAATCGTGTATGGCTTTGGTACAACTATTTGATCAGTTAGCTTCGAGCGTCTGGGAAATGCGAGCTCCATCGGATGGCATCCCTCAGGTGGACCCGAGAGCAGCGAGGCGTCAGGAGCGACACCTCCGCAATGAGGCATGGATGGCGGTGTACCAGCGCGAGTTTGGGGATGGTGGCTCATCTTCTCATCAGGGAGAGTGAGCTCGTTCTTTCTTGCATACCCTCCTCCCTTTGCATTTCATTATCTTATTGCCCTGATTTTGTCTACATTGAGGGCAATGTAGGATTTAGGTGTGGGGAGGTGTATTCTTGTGTGATGTTTTGGATGATACTACTTCTTGGATGTTAGTTTTTTTTATTATTATCATCGGATATTAGTTTTCACTGCTTTGGATTATTTTGGATGTATACCGTAGAACTTATTTATGGTATTTATCTTTCGCTTATGATGTAAATCCATTTCTTTTGGAAAATTTGATTTTTTTTAAAAATAAAAAGAAAATCGCTAAGTTGAAAACCCGAGAGGGCGGCTTAGGTAACATTGAGGGCCTGGATAGGTCGAAAACCCGAAAGGGCGGCCTAGACAAAAATGAGAGGCTAAAAATGTGGGTGAGATGTGAACCTTAGAAACATGACGTGTGGCTAGGATGAAAATCCGAAAGGGCTCCTAGGCAAAATGAGAGAAAGAAAGAATGGGTACGGCGACAGCCTCCCAAGATATTAACGGTCAAGCATGGTCATTGAAGATCGTGAAAAAGTAAATAAGTTAATAATCTTGGGACTAGGGAGTATATATTAAGAATGGGTAAAATGGAAAAAAATCAGTTTCTGGGGACAAGAGTATTTTCATCATTTCATATCGGTCAACACCCTAATTGATGAGTCAACTATAGAATAGTAACTAAAGGTTTTAACTGCACAATTCATCATAAAGTTAGGTAATTTTGGCACTTTCTCATTTTGCTGGGTTATATTGACCATTTCAACCTAAAATTTGGTGTGAAATTCCTAATTTAAACTATTAACGTTGTAGAAAATAAGGGTGTAATTCTGCGTCAGCATTCATGATCTGGGGTTACAATATTTAGAGGTACAAAAGACCTATACAGAAAAGGAAAATCAAATCTAATCTAAATACAAGTAATATTCACATAATATTTTATTCCTTAATACTTCTCCTCAAGTTGAAGCATGGGGATCAGGAATGCCCAACTTGTCAAATAATGAATGAAACTGAGGACATCCGAGAGCCTTGGTGAACAAATTTGTAGGTTGATCAGAAGTGTGGATACAGTGAGTAACAATAGTACCAGGTCGTACACGATCGGGGACAAAATGACAATCTACCTCAATGTGCTTTGTTCATGTCGCAATATGAACCCCAGTGACAGTCGCTAAACAGTCGCATGGGAGCAGAATGCACAACACCTAAGTCCCAAAGCAAAGACTTAAGCCATAAAAATTCATAACAAGTGGCTGACATTGCACGATATTCTGTTTCAGCAGAAGAACGAGAAACTGTAGGTTGTTTATTGGTCTTCCATGAAATCGGAGAATCACCAATCATCACAAAATATCCAGAAAGAGAACGCCGTGTAATATGGCAAGCAGCTCAATCAGAATCATAGAAAGTAGTCAACTGTAAAGAACTACGTGAAGTGAGGAATAAACCTTGACCATGATGACTCTTCAAGTAGTGTAAAACCCTAAGTGCAGCTTGCATGTGAGCAACACATGGACACTTTATAAACTGAGTAAGCGCGTGAACTTGATAGCTGAGCTTATGACGAATAATGGTAAGATAAATGAAACGACCAACCAGACGTCTATACTACTCAGGATCATCGTAGAGTGGCTCTTCTACATGCGCAAGATCAAGTTGTTGCTCCATAGGGAAATCAGTTGATGGATTAGCCAATAAACCAGTATCAGATAGAGTGTCAAGGGAATTTTTTTTCTTTGTGAAAGAAACATCTCATCCGGTCTCCTAACAATCTCTATACCCAAGAATACTCAAGTGCCCCAAGATCATTCATGTGGAAACAAGAGGTCAAGTATTTCTTAAATTCAATGACTAGTGATGAAGAAGTACCAACAATCACCAAGTCATCCACATAGACAATCACATGCATAGAAACAGATCCACGGGAGAAAACAAAAGAGAGTAATATTCCTTACTCTAAACAAAGCCAAATCTACGTAAAGCCTGAGCTAACTTGGCAAACCAGTTGCTAGGAGCTTCCCGCAAACCGTAACCGACAAGGCCTGTAGACGCATGATAGCTAAGAGGAGGGCACATAGAACCCTTTTCATGAAGATCACCATGTAGAAAAGGATTATGCACATCCATTTGGTGAAGTTCCCAACCACGAATGACCGCAACAGACAAAAATAGACGATCTGAACTCATCTTCGCAATAGGAGTAAATGTCTCAGCATAGTGAATTCCTCCAATCTGAAGATTTCTCAGAACCACCAAACGAGTTTTGTGACGTTCAATGGTACCATCAGATTTGTACTTGATACGATAACCCACTTGCAGCCAATTACAGTCTTATTCGGAGGAAGAGAAACCATAGTCCAAGTCGTATTTCGCTCAAGAGCATTAATCTTATCAACCACAACATCACGCCAATGAGCATACTTTGATGGCTCAGCGTAAGTGGTGAGATCTACATTAGAAGTTACTACACCCAAAATTCTGCATTGAATACTAGAAAGTTTACGCATTTTACATAATCAATTAAAGGATAGAGAACACTCACTACCTCCGTTTCGTTGGATGTAACACCATATCCTTAGGTGTTTGGATTTAGGTGAATGAAATGAGTGAATTAAATTGAATTTAGAAAGGGAAAAGTAGAATGAGTGGAGAAAATTGAAGGAATCTTTCCATAAAAAAGAAAGTTTATCAAATCCAGAAAAATAAATAAAAAATGAAAGTGTGTCACATCCAATTAAACATAGAGAGTAAGTATAATGATGGTGCGTGAGTGATCGTAGCAGTTGACATTTTTACACGCATCATGATGTTGCTCTATAGAAAAATTAGTTGATTTAGCAGTCAATAAACCAGTATCCGATAGAATGTCAAGGACATGATACCCTAATTGACTGTTAAAATAGTATAATGGTAAAAATGTATTTTGCCTTACAATTTCAATTTATCCTTTTTTTCGCATTCATTTTCTCCCTTGAAAATGAAATGCCAAAAGAAAAAAGAAAATCAAACTTAAAAAGCATCATAAAAGGGACACGTAGACTTTCTTCGTGGAAGGGTCCCACTCACGCATCCTAACTAAAAGTGCTCATCCCCTTGTTATAACTTTCAGTTTCATCCGTTACAAAACATCACACCAAAAACACTGGCATTTTCCTCATTGCCGCCAAGCACCACAGAAAACACAACGAAAACAAAAAACACGCAGACACACACTGATTTTATGTCAACTTCATCTTCTTCTACATCATCTGAAGAAGTTGAAGGAAGGAGAGATGGAGCCGGCGCCGGCGCCGGTGAGGGCGGCGATCAGCTAGCAGGACCGTCGGCATCTCGCGGCATTCGTCGGCGGTTCGGCAGCCGCGTTTGGCCGGCTATTTTTCTCGAAGCTCTCGCTGCTCAGGTCGCCATTACTGCTTCTCGCTCCAATGGACGACTCGCTGCTTCCCCTGCACTCTGCAGTCTCTTTCAGGTTCTGCTTACACTCGATCTCCTGCTTTTTAATCTCCTTACTATTTGATCGTCTCTGTTTTTCACGCCTGATTTTTCGATGTATAATCATCTGAGTATTCTTCGATAAAATGCAAAACTCAGATTCATAATTTCATTTACGTTAGGAAACATCGCGACTATGCGTATATACATGCACAGATAGTACGGAAGATCTGCATTTTGTTTATTATACGTGCGAATCTGATCGGAAAAATGAAGGTCATGTTTGAAGCGTGAGGAATGTGTGTGTGTTTTCCCCCTTTCTTCTTCCAGTATTCTAAGTCGATTATCCTTTTTTACAGTTAGTGAAAATGAAATTGGGAAATCTTATTGGCGAATGAAACTGTTAGCATCTCTGTTTATCATAATTTGATATTGTGTTGTTCATATACTCTCTCCGTCCAGAGTTACTTCCACTTTTTAGTTAACATTTTCGAGACTTGTTTGGAGAATGTGTGGGAAGTGGGAAGTGAAATCGTGGAGTTGCTTCTCACATTTTAATCAATTTTTTCCAGATATATTCGAGTTAATTATTGAAAAGTGACAACTAAACTCCGAAATTAAGGAAAGAATGATATTTAGTTTTATTAAAAAACATTTTTTTCACGGGTTTTAGAAACTAAACTTTTTGTATATTTCATCCATTTTACTATGTTTGACATTCTAACTCTCTAAGTGTCATTATTATTTTTGCAAGTTGAAATGTGGAGAGAATTGAGTTAGTAGAGTCAAAAGTTAAATGATTGATTTAAATGATTCATTTTTTGCCATAAAATGAGTACTCACTAAACTTTTGACTCTCAATGTGTCGATTTTAATAAAACATACGAAAATGAAAGCCTGCCAAACATAAGAAGACAGAAGAAAATGTGTACTTTAATTTTTTTAACATTATTTCTTTTCTTATTTGAAACTTCTTTTTCAGCAACATTTATTCATTGTTCGATAACATTTCCTTAATTTCATTTTTTATTATACCTTTTCAATTTTCTCCCATTATTCCTCAAAATTTAAGAGTACTACTCCCTCCGTCTCAGCCTAAATATCACAGTTGCTTTTCAGAAACTATTCTCTATCAAAGTTTGACCTCATATTTGAATAGATATATGAGCAACAATATTATCATATGTGGTATTGTTCA
>JAULKK010248209.1:0-15318 GCA_032355705.1 Rubia peregrina
CAATTCATTTCGGGTACTACTCAAAACTGAGCCCAAAATTGACGAAGTCAACTTTTATTAGACCATATTTTCCAACAGAACTGATTGATAAGAAGTGGATGACTATGTTTATAACACTGTTGAGAAGCTTAAGAAAGGGGATCTTTCGAAAGTCGAAGCACCCCTTTCAAGCACATAACTAAAAGAGGTGTGTTGTTATGCCTGCTTATTCACCTTGCTTCTTGCTGCTTTTTTGTGTGTGTTTTTTGACAAATGCTTTTCTCTATTGAATGTAGACAGCTTACTGATAACTTTTGCTAGGCTTGGTGAGCTGCTCCTGTTCTCGTGAATGATTATATCAGTATACTCACTTCGCACACAAATTAAATGGCATTGGTACAAGTCCAAAGAATTTGTTAGCTTCTGATTATGGTATGCTTCCAAATGGATACACACTTGCATTAAAAGCGATCTTTCAAAAGTCAAAGCTGAAAAGACCATGTAACTTTCTCTGCAACTTTCTTTTGATTTTGTGAAGAATTAATGGTGTTCACCCAATTTTCCATGAGCATTCACTTCGTTGGAGGATAGAAAAAACAAGCATGCAAAACATTAAATTGAAACAATATTCGCATCCCATGCTTAGCAAGTTGAAGCATTATTTCTTATCATGGTCTTTTGGCAAGAAATATTTGGATTCAATGTTCACAATCCATGCTTGAAAAAAGAAGAGGATTTCTTGGGATAAGTTTTGTTTGAGAGCTCTTGGCCATTGGTGAATTTGGAGTAGTATAAATAGGCGATGAATTTAGTAGTTTCAAAAACACCTTTGGTTTTAAAATGTGGGATGCGCTAAAATGCGCTAAGGCCAAAATTATAATAATGCGTAATGCGCTATGCGATGCGAGGGCATCACAGTTCCGATGCGCTACCTATTTTATATCCAATATATATGTATATATGCATATGCAAAGCAAGTTCAAATAATCACATTCTAAAAATTCTATAAAATGAATTTTGTTTAGTGAGAACATGAATGGGCACCAATTAACATTAAAAATAAAAACCATGGTATAGTCATTTATACTTATGCTATACAGTTTTCAATAAGCTCCCACTTGTTTGATGTTCTTGAAATATAACAGGATTTACATCAGTCTAATAACAGTCATATACACTAATTATCTCTATAGAGCAGAAAAATTATCAATTGAAGGAACATATAACTTAAGCATACAAAAATTTTAAGCATCGAGCTAAGTGAAGGAAGATACACTTAATCATATAATTTAAGTGAAGGAACATATAACTTAAGCATACAAAAATCTTACAACCACATTAAAGTTGGATACCATTGTCCACCTTGTTCTTTAGATTGAAGATCCATTTCATACAACTTAAAAGGGGGTAAAGGATTTTAAACTCAAAATGGCAAGAAACGAGATTGAGTCTCAAGAAACTCGGCAACACCTAACTTAGACACTAGATGTATTCAGCTGCTTCAGATTCCCAGTTTCAAAAACTTCTTCCTCTATTTCTCAACCAATTTTCTCCTTTCTTACACAAAATTGAATCAAAGTTCAACAATCAAGTTAAACATCATTACTTACATATGGTATCCATCCAGACTTATTCAGCCAATCACTATATATTTATCAACCATAAACTTCCATTAATGTAAGTAATTATATTTTCATGTGGAATAATGTAATATTTACCTTAGCTTCTACTTTCAAAATTTAGTTGGAATTAAAAACATTAGTGGTTTACTATGTATACTGAGACTGGAAAAAAATCAAGAGCTTATGGGACAAAGGTATTAAACCTTGACGTTTGAGTAGCTTAAAAAATACTAATTAATATGTGTTATCAACAAGAATACAGTTTAAAACCAAAAAAAAAGGTTTAAACATCATTACTACCAAGCCAAAAGTTAGGCAAAAAAATAATAATCAAGTTGACATTATTCTGGTAATCTGGTCAAAGAAGTGATGCTCCAAAATAAACAAACCACATCCAAAGCAGATGGAAAAAAGGGAGAAGGAAAATCAATAAGCAAAAGGGATACAATCAGATGAAGGAACATTTAGATGGATACAATCAGTTTCTTTGACCGCTGACTGCCAACGCTACAGGTTAATAAGAAAAGGGGAGAAGGAAAATTACCGCCGACACAAGAAGAATCCCTGACGATTCGTTGCTGGATAAAATCCCTGTTGGTTGCTACATTATCATGAAGAAGAAAGCTGGAAGAAGAAAGCAGACAAAATCCAGAGGCCGACGCAAAACCTAGAGGCTGAAGCAAAACCAATTCAGGTTTTTTTTTTCTTTTTCAAACTAAGCTGCGCTTTTCAAAATTTAATGGGCTTAGCTTAATTGCAAATTTCAAGGCCCAAATGCATCGTTTCTAGGATACGACCGATGTGCTCCGACGCACTCCAATGCGCTCTGACGTGCTCTGATGCGGCCGAATCAAGAAAAAATAGTGCAGCCACCAGCCGGATGCGTGAAGGAAGCGCAGTGGAGCGCATAGCGCTACACACGGGCGCATCATAGCGCATTTTAAAACCAAGAACACACCTTAAGCATAACATTCCTTTGCTATTTGCTTTCTTCTCCCCTTGACTCTTCTTTGTAGTTGTAGAAGCCAAAAACCCCCTTCTTAATATTTTCCACATAATTCCTTCATAGGTGGTAGGCAAAACCTTATAATACTTTCTCCACATAAAGTGGAGCTTCTGGTCTCCTCCGGCCATAGATGTAGGTCAATTTGACCGAACCACGTAAATCCTTGTGTTCATTATTTCCTTTATTTTCTTTACGTTGTCATTGTTATCCATCTTTTCGGGCTAATAAATATCTCGTGGGATTCATATTCTTAACAAATTAGCATCAGAGTCATATCTCATTTTTTAACCTATTAGCCACCATGACGGTAACAAGGACTTCTATTGAAAAGTTCGATCGGAGTGTAAACTTTGGTATGTGGTAACTCAAGATGGAAGCCATCCTAATCTAGGGTGGATGCAAGCTAGGCCTTGAAGGAGTGGAGGAAAGGCCAGCGGACATGTTGCCGGAAGATTTTGGTGATCTAGACAAGAAGGCTAGATCGGCTATTATTTTAAATCTCTCTAATGAGATTTTGCAGGAAGTTGCTTGTATATATTAATAAGTTCTATTATATTTTATGTTATAATACTATTTTAAAATATACGGAGTATAATTTTAAGTAGTTCTACCATTTTAAAAATTATTTATTTTTAATAGTTTTAAAATTTATATAAAAAAATGACCAGAATTATTGTGGATATTTAAGTTCAAAGATATATATGTATTTATATTGTTATAAAGTAGTATAAAATAAGATAGAAATAATCTTCATATACTATATCATTTGATTATAAGTTTTGATAGAGAGAAAAAATATTCTAATATATAATGATAAAATATTGTGACACATCATATTGAAGTTTGGTTTAAGAGAATTGGAGAGAAAAATTTCATCAATCTTTGTTATTAATGCTTTTTTGTCTACATCACTCAGAAGCCCTATGGTAACTCACAATGTGATTCCTATATTTGTGGATGACGCCTTTTGCATTGGAGATGCTCTAATATTCCTTTCCTCCATCCCAATAAAAATGATACAATTTTCTTTTTCATCTGTCCCAACAAAAATTGCATGATTTGAAAATTACCCAAAAATGACAAAGAATACGTTATTAAATTCCCACAATTTTCCTCTTTAAATTTATCAGCATTCAGATTGGACCAATTTTTTTCCAAAATATTTCTACTTTTTTACGATTGTTCCCCGCCACATCAATTTGCATAAAAAAGTGAGGAATTTTTTTGTCATCTTTACTGGGACAGAGAGAGTATTTAAAATGATAAGTAAAAGGTAAGTGAAGTAAAAGAGAGAAGATACCTTACAGGGAGAATATTTCAAAGAGGATAAGATGACAAGTGTCATTGCCAACGTTGTCAAGGTTATAGTGTTTGCCTCTGGCATGAATACACTTATGTGTTTACTTTCAACATGAGTATGTTTTCGTAGATTGACTTGAAGTGTGAGATCTTCTCTTCATGTTGAGCTCCGGTCCAATGGTAATAACTGCATGGACTTCGACCTAGATTATAGGTTTTGGCCCAACCAATATTACTAGTTCTCGAGAGAGCCAAAGGCCATGATTTGATGGAGGCCACAGGTTCTCTTAAACATCAGCGTCCAAAAGTCATGCGTCACAGGTGATCCTTGACTTTCCTTTCCTCCACTTTAATGAAGGCCCCACATGTCACTATCTCGAATAGAGAGAAATCACTTTCTATAAGCGGCGCACACTACCGCCTACTATTTGAGCTGATAATTATTACCCTCGATTTTGAAATGTATCTTAGTTATAGTTTTCACATAAATCCCTTCCTTCATGAAATCCATTAAACTTTTTCTTTCAAAGCACACAGTCAATTTCTCATAAAGCTTTTCTTGCTTTCAAGTCTCCTTGGAAAAATGTATGTTTTTCTCCCCTCCTAGATATTTAAAAATAATGTCTAGTTCAATAGTCACTTTGTTATCCACTGGTGAAGAGGTCCGCATGCCTTAGAAAGACAGTGGTTTTTTTAAGGCAGTGCTTCCATTCATGTTAATACTCCTGCTAATTGGCGGAGGTGTGGTGCTGACAGTGGAGTAAGAAGTTTTTCCATCGATATCGCTCATTATCCTGCAACTAGAATAATTTTTGCCTTGGGATGTTTGACTCGTCAATCCCAAAACAAGTGAAAATATTGGAATCTTTAATCTGGAAGATCTTCCATCTATAGACATCGTGTTGATTGCGACCTTTCCTTTCCTTTTCTTGATGTCCTCCTATGTCTCCTATAATTTCGTAAGATAAACATTTGTTAGCTTCACCCTAATTGCATCACGATCATCTTTAGCTTTAGACCTTCTCTGATTTATGTTTTCTCTTTGGCCTAATCAAGAATCTAGTAAGAATAGGGAGAGTATATATACCTTTTGAGTAAAGTGTAAAAAGGGGGAAATCGTACCATTGATTTTGTGCCTTACCCTTTTTTGATCTGGAACGACCAGGATTTTTAGGACGATCAATCAAGCTTCTTCTCTATTCCTGGCGATCTGGCCAAAGTTTTTTACAAGGTTCAAGACTTTAGATGTTAAAATGTTTAAGGTAGGTAGTGACAAATACAATTGGTCCCAAAGTCACCCTTTCTTCAGCCTCAAGCGGAGCCGATCATTCTTCCTCCACAGCCCAAGGTTCCCTTCATATCTTTACACTCTTCGTCACATTTTCATTGTTGGTATGGGTGACAATGTAAGAGTTTCATTTTTGGTTTTTGGTTAGAATGTCCGGGTCAAGTGGAAGTCGAAGAAAAATCAACAGTTCCCAATACTTGAGGTGCCTAATTATAAGACTCCAGCTGCCTCCGATCCTGTTTTTCAACCACTTATACAGATACCCAACTTCTCTTAGGAGAGGTTCAACAAGTGCAACAAGTGTAACAAGTCACCTCATGTAGCTGTGATGAAGCATATATTGAGGGGCATGGGTTCTCGAGTCCAAAGACGGCCCATTTAGACGACTCCCTTATATTGGACACTTCTGCAACCTTTGTTGGAGAATCATGGTTCTTTCCCAAGACTTACCAATAAAAATTATTTATTTATCGTCTGTGTGCTAACTTATGTTCCTTCAGGTCCCAGGTGCACATACCGTGGCTAAAGTTGTGGATCATTTTGCATCGGCGGTAAGGGATGATATGGGTCAGGATGTTAAAGTCAGTTCAAGTCGGATGGTCTTTCTGGGTGCCTCTATTAAGAGCCAAAGAGAGTCCATGGTTGTTGTTCAAGCTGATCTAGCCACAAGTAGGGCAACTAATGAAGAATTGAGAGTGAAGGTATCCCAGTATGCCCTAATCGAAGCTATATGGCCTTGAATAAGACCACAATTGAGGAGTTGAGAGGGCAGGTCTCTAAGTATGTCACTGCCTAAACTCAAGTGAATCTTCTTCGGGCCTTCCTAAATAAGGCAATGGAGATATTTGCTATGATAGATTTTTTTGCAGAAGGTTTATGAGCTTGTTATTAACATTGGTTGAAATGTTTTGGCTAAAGAGCTGTTAGTTGACATCTCAGTTGATCAACAGGGGTTGATTAACAACTATTGGGCTTCATCATGCTGGGAATCTCATAACATGCTTGGTGCAAGGCCACTCAAGATGGTTGTGTCCAACTTCCATTTCTGGATCACATCGGCTAGCTTTCCCAGCTCTTAGAAGCAACTAGTTTGAGGAGACTTGAGGTCGATGAGGAAAAATATTGAAAAAATCCACTGCCTGACCCCAGAGATGATATGGTGGATGATGTTGAAGATGAGAACTTAACTGGTAACCACAATCTTTCAAATGCCAAGGATAATGTTGTAGAAGACTTGGAGGTACATCGTGCATACGAGGTTAAAAAGAGCGTTGTCGTTGATCATCAGATGATCGAAGAGACCCAGGAGGTTCAGGAGCCCTAACATGAATGTGATAAGTATGATAGGGTAGTCTGACCTATAATACCTCAGCTTTTTGTAATAAAAATTTATTGAAATATGAATGAATTATTTTCCTTGCTATCATTCTTTACTCTTAAGCCTTCCTGAATATTTTGCAGTGTTCGACTCTCGCCATGTGTCACACCTATCCTCTCTCAAAAGACCTGCTTTTTTGGCAGTCTTCAGACTCACTTTAGGGTCAGTCTAGGTTTGATTAGTGAGATTAGCGAGCCAAGGTTCTTGAGAAAAAGATGGGATATTTAAGTGCTTAGTTTAAGGGGTTGGTTGTATCATTCTGAAGACTCCAACAGGAGCTTCAGAGAGAGAATCTAGATCATTATAATGAGCGTCAGGGGATGACTCATAAAATTTCCAATTTGTCCTACAATATTTTTGTACAAGAGATGGGCACAAAATATGGGTTGATAGCTACAAGTTTATCCAATGTAGATCTTCCGTCCACTTCATTTTTTCCTTTGAACCGATCCCTAAAGTTGATGATTGCAACTCAAGAGTAGACAATCAGGAGGCTGAAGTCAGAGAATGATAATCTTAGGTATGATTCCACGATTAATGAAGTTAATGACCTTGAATTGTGATGGTGATTCCTTTCAGGTACTAGTAGTGATCCAGGTGCATGTCAAGCTGGAGCCATTGTAGTTGAGCCTTGTAACTAAAGTTCCAAATTGGATCCAGGGTAAAGGTTATGATGTCTAAGTTAGTATTTTCCCTTACTAGATAAAATCTTGCAATTGCTAGTTGTTACTTCCCTTAATATCTAAGGTCTTGCGTATTTATAGGCCTCTGGGACCGATGTTACCGAAGTGACGTTTGATGCAAGGATCGTATTGGTCATATCAATTGTAGTGGTTGCACGACCTTCTGTATAGGTAACATAGGTCACAATGTTTTGATCATGTCTTGAATGGTGGTCACGTGGATGACTCTTGTGGTAGTTGCCGAATAATTCTCCACAAAAATAACATTATTTCCCAAGACTTACTAGCAACATGTATGTGTGCCTTTAACTTATATGTTTTTTATTTATCATCTGTGTGTTAACTTATGTTGCTTTGCATCTCATGTGCCCATGACTGTGGCTGGAAATGTGGCACATTTGGCATCAACTGTAAGGGCTGATATTGGTTAGGCTATTGGAGCTAGTTCAAGTATAGTGTTCTTTTTAGAAGCTTCTCTTAAGAGTCAGGGGGAGACCTTGGTTGTTGCTCAAAGTGATTTGGCCTCAAGTAGGGCCACCGTTGAAGAATTGAGGTTGCATGTATCTCAGTATGCCACGTCCCATGTTGATGTGACCTTGAGTAAGGCCATATTTGAAGAGTTGAGGAGGAAAACTCCAAGTATTCCACTTCCCAAGCTCAAGTGGATCTTCTACGTGCCTTCCTAGACGGGGCCAAGAAGACTTTGACTATGAACAAGTTTTCCCAAAAAAGGTTTATGACCTTTTTGTTGATGTTGGTCAACATGTTTTGGCTGAAGAGTTGTTAGTTGATCTCTCAGACTATCAATAGAGGTTGATAAAGAAACTATATAGCTCCCAATGCATTAGGAATCTTGCAACTTGCCTGGTGGAAGGCTACTCATAACGGTGATGTCTAACTTCTATTGCTGGATCACATCGGCTAGCTTTCTCAGCCATTCTCATTAGCCGATCTGAGGAGCCTTAAGGTCAATTAAGGAAAATATTTGAAACTCATTGCCTAACCACGAAGCTGATTTGGTGGATGATGTTGGAGCTGATAACTCAATTGGTGACCAATGTCTTTCTAACACTCATAAAAATGATGGAGAAAACCTAGACGTGAAGCGTACAAATGAGGTTGAAATGAGCACTGAAATCGATCATCAGATGAACGAAGAGCCTCATGAGGTTCAAGAGCCTAAGCATGAAGCCGATAATAAAGATATGGTTGCCTGACCTATAATATACCAATCTTTCATAATTTTTTTAAAAATTGTTGAACCACTAGTGTTGGTGCCTGACTCTCGCCATCCAGCACACCTCTTCCCCCTCCGAAGACCTACTCTTTGGCTAGTTTTCAAACTTTCTAGAGGGTCATTTAGTCTGATTACCGGGAGCTTCTTTAACCAACTCCTTTATAAAGCTTGCAACTTTCATCACCGATATTGTCCCATTCCCAACTTCTTACATGGCATCCATAGTTCCTTTACATGGCACACATGTTACATGGCATGCGTAGTTCTTACCCTGAACTATTCTGGTGATAAATCCATCTACCAATTCCCCAAAAGTTCCATTAACACCCAAAATCTGCAAAAATAAATAAATTATTGTAGACGTGTCCACAAGATCTCACAAGATCATTTTCATAACATCAAAATTGTCATTATTAAATGCTAACATTCTCTGATCTACAACTCTCTCCCCATTGGACTTACCAAAAATTGAGTTGATTGAACCATAACATCTTCATCATTTAGATAGGGAAATGGCTAGTTGAAGATGTTGGTGGAGAATTCGACTTGGAAAAAAAGGAGTTCGATTTGGAGCAGAATTCATAATGAGATTTTGATTTGGATCTATTTGGGGAAATGGATGAAGTGTAGGGATTTTGAATTGGAATTTCGATTAAGCCTAGGAAAGAAATTGAGGAATAAAGTTAATTTATGCAATGTTTAAACGCATCAAAGGAAGTAAATTGATTTCTTATAAGTTATCAAATTAGAATTTTGATTAAGGAGGAAGGAGATTGATTTTGATTTGGATCAGTTAGGGGGAATGGATGAAGTGTAGGGATTTTGAATTGGAATTTCGATTAAGCCTAAGAAAGAAATTAAGGAAGAAAATTTATTTATGCAATGTATAAACACATGGAAGGAAGTAAATTGATTTCTTATGTGTAATCAAATTGGAATTTCAATTAAGGAGGAAGGGGATTGATTTCTACAATGAAGGAATTAATTTCTCATTTGTGTTCACATGCAAGAAAGGAAAGCATTAATATGTGAAAGTAGCAAAAGGAAATATGATGTGTGTGTTTACACAGGCTTTTACACAGCAGTTTAAAATTCAACCGCACCCCAAATTAACGGGTCCATATTTAGAACCTTCATTGAAGGGAGATTCCGAATAAAATTACTAGAAATGCCTTCCATCGGAACCATTGATACCTATTTTTCTACAAGTGTAAAAAACAATATATACTAATTAAACTACAAATATAAAAAAAACTCAATTTAAAAGGTGAATACTTTTAAAGAGAAAGTGAAAATCAAGTATCAAATCATGAACTTCGATTGAATAGGAATACCATTAATACTACTGGTCTATCATTATTTTTTTGAAGTAAACTATTGGCCTATTTTTATCATACACAATTATATTTTTTACTCTTTGTTTTGTATATCATCACTAGAAACTAATGTTATACTTGGGCTGTTGATTGGTTGGATTGAAGAGGCCAAAATGCTTCTCAGTCTCAGCCCCATGCTTCCCATTCTCATCAAACAAGGCAAACAAGTAAGTCTCCAATGCCGTTCCATTTCTCTTCGGAGTCCCCGTTTCAGACTTTATGTGATTGATCAGGTTTCCATAATACGTCCCTGCATTTTCCAATGACGCCGCTGGAGGGTTCCCGTCCGACGGCCAGCCGGATTCCGACACCACAATCGGCACGTTACTGGCGCCTTCTTTCTCTAAGGCGGAGTAAACGGCATCTACCGTCGCATCGAACAAGTTCTGATACCCATAGGGCCCATCCTGAACCATGACACCCGGCGACTTGAATCAATGGCAGACGATTCACAATTATGAATGTTCTAATTTACATGATTTAGTAATGTTTGCAGTAAATTTCATTTGCTACCAACGTTATATAATTTTCTATATGACGTCATTTTATTTTAAGTAACCGATTTGATGTAAGTAACATGTGTGATGTATACATATGGTTTGGATAAATCATTGCAGACATGATTTTTAAATATTTAATCAGCTGCAATAATATAGTATGTGCTTGAAAAAATTACATGAAGGAAAGCACAACAAATTGGAACACGAATTCTTATGATATTTCAAAAATAAATGTTTATTTTGCATAACACATGTTGTTGTTTATATCGCAGTGATTTTTTATTACAGCTATAATTTATTGTAGTGATTTTTATATTAAAAAATACAGCCATGCATGACAACAATTTATTTTTAAAAATCCTACTATATGAAACTGGTTAAATCCGTTGCAATTTTTTTTTATCATAGCACCACTCACTCGTACTTCAACTTCTTCACAAATAATAAAACATATTAATATGGTGGCAAAAATAGCTTTTAAAGGGTAGTGTAAGGATAATAGTGAACGGGTTTGGGTGGAGGTGAAACCTCGCATTCGCTCCACTGGGACGGGTATGGAGGTAGTTTTGATGAGGTGTGGCGGGTATAGGGATAAAAATGATACCCTT
This sequence comes from Rubia peregrina, assembly GCA_032355705.1. Taxonomy (NCBI): domain Eukaryota; kingdom Viridiplantae; phylum Streptophyta; class Magnoliopsida; order Gentianales; family Rubiaceae; genus Rubia; species Rubia peregrina. Next base: position 10,977 of record JAULKK010248209.1, read on the forward strand.
CATGGGTGGTGGGTCAGACAAAGATATCAGTTCACATCCGCCCCACTAGACCCACTCTATACCCGTCAATTTAAAATATTATTTATTATTTATCCAATTCACATATTTTACCTATAATGTTTTTTGTAAATACTTATTAAAGTTTTAATATAAAATTATTATAATAAAGTTAATTTTATGTATTTTTGGAGATATATGTAGAAGAGGTGAGTAAAGTACAATGTGTTTGAAATTGGTAGGGAAAGTTAAGTTGGTGATGGGTTGGAGTGGAATTTGTAATGTTGTGCACATGCATGAGTAATGGGAGCAAAAAAAATTATATGTTAGCAATTAAATGTTACTCACTTCATCCCGCTATAAATTGTTTAATTATTTTTTCACGGTCTTCAATGAGCATATTTGACCGTAAATATCTCACGTTACTTATAATAAAACCACATAAAAAATTGATATTTAGAAAAAAGATATTAAGATGAATCTAACAATATCTCACATGATATATTTATTATATATAGATTAATTTATATTTACAGTCAAAGTTTATAAAGTTCGGCTCTAAAAAAGTAATTAAGTAATTTATAGTGGGACGGGGGAGTATATGTTAAGGTGTTGTGCAAATCAAATTTTGACACGTGTTTCACAAATTCTATATTAAGTAAAGTGATAGGTGTTTTAGGAAGAATAAGTGATTTATGGAACACATGTCAGAATTTGATTTGTCAAACACCTTAACCTACAATATTTGCTAACAAATAAAATTTTGGTCGTTAAATTTTTTCCCTTAAAATACCGGTTGATAACTATAAAAATATTTTTAAATTCAAGTACTTTTGAAATTATTCATTGGAAACTCACTCCCCCCACTGACCTGAAGAGAGCGTAATCGAGCTGGATTTTGATGGGGTCGCTGATGTAGGCAAAGTAGGGGTAAACGTTAACGAGCAACGACGAATTAGTCCGGACCAGAAAATCAATCACCGGTTTGATAAACGGTTTTGCATCGTCCCTAAATACACCTTGTGACGGCGGGAAAGAAACCTGCAACAACGCCAAAAACGTCGCCGTTGTGACCTTCACTCTGTCTCCCAGCCCCGCCGCCGAGATGGCGCCGTGGATGTTCTCCATGGCGGGCGCAATAAAGCTAGCCGCGGGATCCCCGACAGTGATCTCGTTTCCGACAGCGATGTACTTGAAGTTAACGCCGGATTCATAATCCAGTACGTGTATCCGAACCCAGTTCGCGGCGTCGGCGGGATCCGATGCGAGGTGTTGGATTTCTTGGTTCGGCACACCGACAACGAGTGATATGTCGCTCCCTCTTAGGGCATTCAGAACGTCGGGATCTGGGGAGTAGAGTCTCGTTTTAAGAATGTTTTTGGATTTGAAGAGGTTTACGACGTCGGGTGGGGGAGGTAGATTGTCTCCGAGTAGGCCGTATGCTACACCAATTTCCGCCGCGGAAATCGGCGTTGCTCTGAGAATGAGGAGGAGTGAAAGAGCAAGAATTGGTGTAAGAAAAGACGCCATTTCAGAAAATTGAGAATGTGGAGGTGGGATTTGGTGTTTGGAAGAGAAGGTTGTGAGTTTTTTATAATCAGATGGTGCTTCTATTTATACATGCACGTATGGAGAAATGTCACAGTAATATGCTAAGTATTAAAGGGTCCTAAAAATAAATTTTCCGGGTTGTATTAATCGGGTCATAAACAAATCACTCATAAATGTTGCATAATAAAAATTTAATATTGCAGCTAAAACCTTTCACCTTTCTATAATTACAATTTAACCCGTCTTTCCATATGCCTATGGAAAGACGGTCTTTCCCAAAACTTTGCCATCTATCTTGTATTTAATTTGTCGAATAATTTTGATTGCTAATTGTAAAATTTTGGTGTGATTAAATGAGTGATTAATTTCACGTCATCTGGTATTTAATAGATTATCTGTTACATTTTTAAATTAAGAATTCATTTATTTGTGATTTTTTGGATTAAATTAGAGATGTTGTCATTAAATAATAGATCTCTTATTATTAATTAAAGATGTGTGCATGAACATCAATTATAAGAGTTCATCTCTTGAAATACAATATTTTCATAAATAATTAAAAGATCAATGTCTAAAGTGCAAATTAGAAAAAAAGTTTTAAAAAATATTTGGATTGCATTAATCTGGTCATAAACTTATAACTAATGCAAGTTGTATGATAAATTTTTAATGTTGCAACTAAAATCTTTTACATTTCTATAATTTTATTTCAACCCCGCATTTTCACATATCTATGAAAATATGTTGTTTCTCAAGACTTTGCCCAATTATATATATGTTTCCTGAATTCCATCTGAAATCATAATAGTACCGACGTTCTTTATCTTTACAACAAAGGTGGTCTATCCATAAGCTTATAGATAGGAATGATCATGGGTATAGGGCCTGACCCAGACTCATAGGGTCTAGTCCCGTTGTGTCGGGTACGAGTCCAAAAAATTTAGACCCATCGCATCCGGGTTCGGGTCCAGGTCTGGGTATAGGTCTAGATTTTTAAAATGGGTCTAGGTCCGGGTCTAAAATTTTAAAACCCATATTACCTTAACTATCCATATTATTTATTCTAATTTCTAAATTACTTTCATATTCTCTTTGTATTTTATCTTTAATTAAACAAATAATGTGTATTGTATATTTTTTTCTTAAAAAAATAATTTATATCCATATTGAACTTGAAATATTTGAATTTAAGATAATACATATTTAATTTAGTGAAGAATTTCTTTAAAAAATTTAGACCCATTTAAGACCCGTTTTGGACCCAAGACCCGTTTAGACCTATCGGATATGGGTATGGGTCTAACATTTTTAGACCCTACGGGTCCGGATCTAATTAATTTTTTATGGTATTAGACCCGACCCGACCCGACCCATGATCATCCCTACTTATAGATAGTCACTTTACTTTTTTTACCTTAAAAATTCTATTTTATAAAATATAAGAGTAAACTTTGTTTTAAACCCTATAATTTTGCGAAAGTGTCAATACAGCCTTGTAAAATCTGAAAGTGTGAAACTACCCAAAGATTTTCATCATTTGTGCAGATATATCCAAATTGCACTATTCCGACATGAACTAAAAGAATTCAGGCATTGACCTAATTTGAAAAGATAAAAATGTCCGTAGGCTTTAAAATGAAATTTTCATGACCATTCTATCCCTACTATTTTTCTTCTTCAAACACACTGCTGCCCTCAGGCCGCCACATCCCCGCCACGCCACCTCTGCCCATCCCCTCCCCCTTCTTCGTTCCCCACCGCCACACAACCCATTCATGTCGTCCACCACCTCACCTCCATAAGCACGACCACCACCAATTCTCTCCTAAACTCTCTCCCCCCCAACCCACGACCACAGAATTTTGACCTTGAATTTGGCTAAATTGGCTCCAACATTTTTGGAAACAGAACCTTGTGAGTTTCCGTCAAAGACCCATTGCGAACAACCCTGTTCGACCATCGTGGTTCTCGCCGGTGACGTGAGCGAACCTGGATTCCATGTAGACGACCTAGATTTGACGGAGCTCACGAATGGGTCTCGCCTGGTTCATCAATCGGTGGTCAAGAGGCAGAGGTCAAGCAGAGGTCAAGCGTGAAGGGTTTCATGAGTGGGTCTCACCGAAGATGCTCGTAGATGGGTCTCGTCAAAGGTGCTCGCGGGTGGTTAGGCAGGGGTCTCGCTGGCGAGAACCAAGTCGCGCTACCCTCTCTTCCATCGGCGAGATGTGGTCGTGGTCCATAACTTCCTGTTTCTTCGTATTCGCCCACCACCTCCAAACGTTTCTGCCTCGCCGTCCAACAGTATCCAAACGTTTCTGGCTTGCCTGTGCCTCTATGGTGGAGCAAAGTCTAGCGGCGGAGGGGAGAAATTTCTAGTGGATGACGGACGGTGAGGTGGAAGAAGCTTGAAGCGCTGAAGGAGAAAAATAGAAGCTCGGGAAAGAGGGAAAGAGAAAAAATAGGTGGTGTTCCGACAAGTTCGACGGGGCGGCTGCACTTTAGGTGGTGTTCCAACCCTAATGAAATCGACTAAAATTTAAAATGATTTTCCCCAAATTAGGTTGCCTTGAACAGCGGACGCCAAATTACAATCTCCGGAACGCTGGTTAGGACTTCTGGTGATGAGTTTCACGGCAATGGCTTGACGGACAGCGACGGCGGAGATCGTACACGGTGGCGGGGTGGTGCGGATACAAAAAGCGGCTGCCTTTTATGAAACCTGGGAGACACAAGGCAAAATAACAAAATTTTAAACCAAATAATACTTAAAACCAAAGTTCAGGTGGGGCGCACG
>JAULKK010248428.1:403-15313 GCA_032355705.1 Rubia peregrina
TGGTAATAATATTATTATATAAATAATAACTATCAATTATTTTAATTATTATCTTTCATTAGTAATAATTATATATGTGTGTTTTTTATTTAATCAAATTTTGATTGATAACCTTTTGACAAAGGTTATTTTATCTAATTCACTTATTGTAAACATTTTATACAAATACATGCTCGCTTTTTTATATTAATTAAATGAAATATTAATATATTGCCAATGTATCCCTTTAGAACTAAATTTACTTTGTATAAACAATTTTTGCTGACTTTCTACAGAAATCAAATATCCCCTATTTTACCAATCGTAAATTATGATATAACTTAATACCAATTAAAAATTAGTTATATTCTTTTTATAACTACATTGGCTTCATATAATCAACCCTAAGTGTATTTTTAATAAATATTAATTCTCATTTATTTTCTTAATTGTATTTTACTAATTTATTTTGCTATATTCCTCCATAACTAATTCTATAAACATGTATTTTCGATCGCGCTTGGGTCAGTTTTCATCATTTTCATTGATGACTTCTTGGTCCATTCAAAGTCTCATAAGGAGGATGATTTACTCGTGAGGAATGTGTTACAACTACTTAAGGTGAATAAGTTGTATGTTAGGTTTTAGCGAGTGAAAAATATGGCTAAACCAAGTGAACATTTTAGGACACGAGATTAGTAAGAAAGAGAGATAAGTAGATTCCTCCAGTTCGAAATCATTCTAAACTGGAAGGCTCCAGCCAATAGCACTGAGGCTCGGGGTTTGCTAGGGTTGGCTGGATACTACAGGCGCTTGTTAGAAATTTCTCTAAATTAGCACCCCCCTTGTTCAATCAAAGCCAGAAAGGAGTTAAGTATGAATGGAATGAACATACAGAAACCACCTTCCCAGAATTTAAAAATAACGATTGACTACTGCCCCGATCCTTGCACTACCTAAGGGAAAGGATGATATTTCAACATATACAGAGTGTTCGGGAGATAACTTGGAGTACGGTTGATGCAAAAAGTTATGCAAGCACTTATACTTTCTGAAAGTTGGAACTCTCTGGAAAATTACCCACACATGACCTCAAACCCACTGTGGTAGTGTTTATTGTGAAGAATGGCGACACTATCTCTATAGAGTCACAACTGAGGTAACATCAGACCACAAGAATCTCAAGTACTTGTTCTCTCAAAGAAAATTGAATGTGCGCCAACATCGGTGGATGAAGTTTTAGGAAATTATGATTGGGTGATTAATTATCACCCTGTGAGGCGAATGTGGTAGCAGATGCCATACACATGAAGGAAAATCGGGTGCATAATATGGTGAGGAAGACAGATTTTATCTCAGGAATTGTTTTTTGGAATTGTTTGGTTAAACCTAACCGAGATGCATTCTTTAACTTACGAGTACAGTCTATTTTACCCATTGCGGAAAAAAGGCTCAATAATTTGATGAAGCCTTAGTAAATAGGATGAAGCTGGTCGCTGAAGGTAATTTATCGAACTTGAAGATAAAGGTAATAAGGTTATGAAATGTAGATGTAGGAAACAAAGGATGTTAGAGGAAACCCACCGATTATATATATACAGAACACCCAGGAGAAACCCAATGTATTCGAACTCGAAACAGAAGTATTGTTAGGACGACATGAATGGGGGACATGTTGAAATTCATGGTACGATGGCTGGTGTGAGAGGAAGTCAAAGCTGAGCATAAAAAACCATCAGGGTTATTATAATCATTAGGAAACCCAGAGCGGAAATAGAATCACCTCACGATGGATTTCATGACAAGATTATCATAGACTCAGAATGGTTACGAACGATTTGGGTGGTAGTTGATAGATTGACCAAAATATGCTCATTTCTGCCAATAAACATAATGTTAAAGTAATCCGTAGAAAAGTTGACAGCCCTGTATACCCGAGAAATCATAAGATTACACGGGATGCTTGAAACTATATTTTAGGACAAGGACCCAAGGTTCACTTCCCAATTTTGGATGCAACTGCAACCAATACTAGGAACAAAGTAGAACTTTAGTAACATTGCGCATCCGCAGTCAAATGGAAAGTTGAAAGGAACAATCCAAACACCAGAAGATATACTTTAGAGATGCGGTATGGATCTTGGGGAAGTTGGAATGCTCACTTACCTTTAATAGAATTTGCATCTAACAATAGTTACCACTTACCAATCATCCCTTAACGTACCCCCCTATGAAACATTCTTTGGTCGGAAATATCGGACACCCCTTTTTTAGGAAGAAGTTGGAGAGAAAAATATCCTCCCACTTACTAGTACACCTTGGGTTGAGAAACCTATTGGAAATGTTGAGATAACAAGGCATTATCTCCAACCAGTTCAAAGTCGATAGAAGAGCTATGGAGATAATCGAAAGGAAGACCTAGAGTTTCAAATGGTAACCAGGTATTACTGAAGAAAACTCCTCAACGGGGGTCTAGTTTGGCATGCTAAGAAGGAAAATTTAAGTCCTAGGTACATATTCCTTTTAATATTTCCCATTGAATCATACCATTTGCGTACCGACTCAAATTACCCAACCAACTAGGAAAATTACATAATGTTATCTAGGTATCACTCCTAACCCTGAACACAGAGTAACACACGAGGATCTTGTGTTGAATGATAACTGATATAATCAAACACTCTAGTGAAAATACTCAAATGCAAACCTCTAGGTCAAAAGAGACCCCTATGGTATGGGTGTTTGGAGAAACCATAAGGTTAGAGAACACAACTTGGAAAATGGAAGCTGACATATGGGTTAGATACCCCGAGTTGTTGACAGGGGATATTTGAATTTTAGGGACGAAACTCCTTAAGGAGGGAAGACTATGAACCCCCACACTTAACAAATTCAGTGAATAGGTAATAGTTAAGTTTACACCAGAACGATATGGTTTTATTTTTCTTAAATAAATTTTAAAATTTAACACTACGGTAATTTAAAGATAATGTTAAACATTACCTTAATATTCATTTTTAGTACGTTAGTTAAAGATACGTATTAAGGAAATAAACACAAAAAACTAAGGGAGATAGATACCAAGTTATATTAAGTCAAGATAAATATAAAACGAGAAATAAAACTTTTACATTTAACTGGTGATAACAATATTAGAAAGTTAAATTGTTAATTAGAGAGTTATATAATAAATTGTAAATCCTATAATTAATTTGATACTATTGAAAATATTTATATTCTCATAATAACGAAATTACAACTAAAATTAACACAGGGTAATTTTCTATCTAGTTACAAATCATTAAAAAGTAATAATAAAATTAAAATAAATAAATATAATTTTTAAAAATGAAAGAGAAAATAGATAAAAATAAATTGTGATTAATAATAATAGATAATGAATTATAAAAAAATATGCATGAAATGAGGTGGGCGGTCACTCCCCACCCAGAGACACATAAGTATAACATATCCCATTCCCAATACAATGAAATTTCTGATTAGCCTTACTACCACTGTCCCAACTCAAACTTCATACTTTCCATTTTAGCTTGTCCCAACTCAAATTTCACCTTATGAAACTTGCCAAAATCAGCCCTTGTGACTCAGCATGAAATCCCGAAAATGCCCTTACATTTGCTGGGAATTGTAGTTGAGCTGTAGTTGGGCCTGGCCCTTTAATTGGAACTCATTTGAGCTGTTAGCTCACTTAAATGACGTGTGGGTGGGATTAAATTCAATCCCAAAGCTTCATCTCCTTCATTGAATGGGCCGGCCCCACCTGTTCCCCATCTTTCACTTTCTAACGCTCCGTCTCCCTCAATTATCACGCTCTTTCTCTCTCAATTATCATGCTATATTCTTACTCTCTCTCTCTCGCAGCATCCAATGCTCCCTCACTTTAAACTCTCCAACTCTCTAGAACGCTCCATTCTTACCATCTCTCTGCCTCAGATGTGAGAAACTCTCTCCCTAACAAAATCTCTGCAACGCTCCATTCTTATCAGATGGTTCCTTTACCTGTAAAAAACCCTCACACAGTCACAGTGCTTTAAACCTTCATCAGCCTTTACCCCCAAAACGTTATAACTTTGATTTGAATCCAACTTTTCCTTCAGCAACCGTAAGTTTTTGTGTTCGAATCAAATTTTTAGGGTTTGTTTTTGCAATTTTCACACTTTATTAGGTAATGTCTTGTGTTATGGGTTGGATTTGATGTATGTTTTAATGAAATTTATTTAGGGTTTCGTACATGTGGATGCATGCGTTGGTTTGTTGCTCGAATCTTATTTTTGCGGTTAATCATGATTCTCCGTATTCGATTGTGATTTTTTAGGGTTTATATATGGATTTTTTGACCTTGTCTCTTCTGTTTGTATGGCCTTTTTTTGTTACCAGTTCGCTTTTCAGTGTTGGTTCCCAATTTTTTTGGGTTTATGTAAGGACGCATGTGGGTTGTTTGTTGTACAAAGGTTCCGTTCGTTAGATGGTAACTTGCAAATATGTTTTCTTTTCAACAGTTTATGTTTAAAAACCAATTTTTAGGTCGGAAAAATATTTTTCAACTATTTTTGGAGCACTATCCACGCTTTTATGAAGTTAAAAAATGTTTGAATATGATTTTCTGTAACCGGTTGGCTTTTCTATGTTCGTTCCCAAATTTTTAGGCTTCATGTATGGACGCATATGGGTTGTTTGTTGGGCAAAACTGCTGTTTGTTAGATGGTAATATGTAAATCTTCTTTTTCCCCACCGTTTGTGTGTAAAAATAGAGTTTCATGCGGGGAAAAATTATTTTCAACTGTTGTTTCAACACTGTCCTTGCTTTTATTTACTTGGAAAATAATTGAAACTTATTTTTAGAACATGCTGTAGTATGTTCTTATAGATCTGGAAAGATAAAATGTTTAAGACTCATGAATAGTTATAGATCTACAAGTTTACTCAATGTATTATTCCACTCATTGTTGGTTAGTATGCATATATGTTTGTCTGCTTGGTCGATGTTTGATTGTGTGTAATAATGTCACAACACATGAACAAGGGAAAGGGTGACTAGTTTAAAGCCGGGAAATCATCCCCTGCCCATGGCTCACCCATGAAAGTCCCTGTTACATCCCAGTTTCATGAACCAGTTTCGTGTGCCGAAGCATCTAGCTCCTTGGTGATGAAACATCCTGAAGTTGAGAGTGACTCACAGTTTTGTGATGACTCCTTTACCTATTCATGTTTACCCGTGGTTACCCACTTCTCTCTCATTAACTTTGATTCTTGGCCCTCGTTGTCTGACACTGAGGGTTCTGAAATTAAGGTTTCTCAAGGCAATGGTTCTGAAAATGTGGGTTCTGAAACTGAGTGTTCTGAAACTGAGGGTTCTAAAACTGATTTCTCTGAGGTCTCTCCCGAACGTGGGGAAAACTTTGATTATCGCAGTATCAAATTTGGTGAGCTAGGATTTTATAAGTACAATGCTTGTTATTTCCCTAGCAACTAGCCCAAAAGGGAGATGACTGAAAGATCCTATACTAAGGGCATTTGTGCTACCTCTGTTGTTCGTAAGGAAACATATGAGAAGGCCATTGCAGATGGTTGTGGTCCATCTGAGTCTAAAATTCTAGGAAAAAAATTCCCTCTAAGTTCAGGTTGTGTCCATATATTACAGTTTTGTATTGCATACAATTTCTTGTTCTTTTTACTAATAGTTATCTAACTATTTTTTTCATGTTTTTCCAGGCACGTAGTGATCTGGATGTTTAAGTATTGGACTTTGTTGCATGGCAGTCCACATGGCAGTGGTAACTTTGAAACTATGATTATTTTGTGACTAAAATTAATTTTAAAACTAATGTCTGCAACAATATAACTTTCGGTTCTATTACCAACTTATAACTTCTCTTGTTTATTGATGTGTTTGAATTTCATTTGAATGGGTTCATTCGTTGGTTTATATTCCCGTCTACGTTACTGGTTGTGCTTGTTACTTTGCCTGTGTTGGCTGAACTTGTTATTCTTCTCTTTCATACTCTTATATTATGGGATACTTCGTGCTCGCTATGTTTGTAACTCTACTTTCAAGCCACTTCGTGTTGGCTGAACTTGTTATTCTTCTCTTTCACACTCCTATATTATGGGATACTTCGTGCTCGCTATGTTTGTAGCTCTACTTGCGAGCCACTTCGTGTTGGCTGAACTTGTTATTCTTCTGTTTTACACTTCTATATTATGGGTTACTTCGTGTTCGCTATGTTTGTAACTCTACTTGCCAGCCACTTCGTGTTAGCTGAACTTGTTAGTCTTTTGTTTTATACTGATATATTATGGGACACTTCGTTTCCTCTATGTTTGTAACTATACATGCGAGCCACTTTGTGTCAGCTGAACTTGTTTTTATTCTATTTTTTACTTTTTTTTTTATTTCTGCTTTAATCGGAATTTCATGTGGGGAAAACTGTTTTTTTGGGTTTCCATTCGAATATGCATGCTGTCATGAAACATTAGAGTGATTGAAATGAAGTGTTGGATTACTAAATATCTTAATGAGTACGTGAACAAATAACGCAGCCATGCTGGTAGGTCAACAGACATACCTAGAACTTGGTGGGGGCATTAGTTTTGTGTCACATTAGGGTCATAGTTTATGCGGTTGGTTATATATCGATGATGAAGCCGTGGCGGATGACTAAAGTATGATGCCATGTATTTTGGTTTGAAAAACTGATTTGATCTTGGTGGGGGCATTAACATGATTTCAAAACAACCTAAGATTATTAGAGTTAATGTAATCGAGTCTTAGCAGCTTAGAGCCAATGATGATGATGTTTGATTCTAAAATCTGATTTATGCAATCAAATTCAGGTGAATATGAACTTTTGGACGGCATTTTTCATGTGGATTTTTTACATGTGTGGGCCTATATTCATTTATGCCTAGCCAACATTGTGTATTTGATTCTAATTTGTTGTTTTCCTATTAATTGGGGTTTTATGGAAAAAATTAACAAACAAAAACCTTAAATGAATGTTTTCAAACTTAAAATGCACTCATACTTTACATTTACAGTTCTGATTTTATATTCAAAATGAAACGGGGGTAGTTACATCCCAATTTTACAAGATTGCACGATAAACATGTTTTCAAAACCAAAATGCATGTTTAAACTAGTAGCACAACCCTACAAAATATTAGATAAACATTTACTGTCAGCATATCTCCATACTTAGCAGCAGATCAACAATTTCCCTTGTTCTACCCACAACAACCATTTCTTCCAAATATCCCCTCACAATTTCAGAGTCCACAATCAGGTTATGTGGTAAATTTTCCAACCTCATCAATCTTTTCTTTCCCATATGTGGCAATTTGAAGTTATTCCCACCTCTGTTCTTAAGGATTTCAATCATGACATTTTGCAGAGAAATTAAAATAAGATCAAGTTTTTTAGGGTCATATCTATCAAATGCATGGTAAACAGCTTGCAAAAGTCCCTCTAAATTTGTGCTAGGGGTTTCATATTGTAAACTTCGAATGGATGCAAAAAACCCCAGGTCTAGGATATTTAAATTTGGTGACTTTGCTGGCTGGCACACTAGGGTAATTCTAAAATCATCTGAGTTGGCCGCTGTTTTGAACTCGGAATCATTCTCTAATAAATGGGAGGGGACATTGTCTTGCTGTATGGATATGTGTTTGCTACCCCAAACTGGTCACCTAGCTTTTATGGCATGGATAACATCATGAATCAGTTTCTTTCTAATGCAATCCCTATTTATTTTCTTAATTTTTATTAAAAAAAAGTGTTCCCCTAGGCCTATTGATGCTGTTTTTCTTGGCTGGAATGCGTTCAATGTAGGGGAAGACACCAATTTTACCATCAAACACACAGTTCCCATCAATATAAAAAATTGGCATACACATAACATATAGGAACATGAACTTGGGTATATAATGCTTGTTATGTTGGGTACTATATGGTTCTACTTATCAAGGGCTAGAAAGTACCTTGTAGTAGATTCGGTTAGGTAGAACCATTTCTCATCAATGTGAATGATGTTGTGCATATTATTGAACTGCATGTTGAACTCAATCTTTGATAAGTACCACTCCATCCTTTTCAGTTTTGCGATTGCTGATAAGAATGGATGAACTGCGTTCGTGTGGGTCATTATCTCTTTGTTTGTTATAGCTTGATGGATTGTGTTTTTGCCAATATGAAGGCCAATAGCAACACTCCTGCATGTTCACCTTTTGGGCAGTGCTATGACCATTAATGCCTATGTGTCGATGAGTTTTCTTGTGGGACATAGCCTGCCATGTCTTTTAGATCTTGCTGTCACAACTTTCCCAGTAGCTATCTGCTGCCTCACTCTTGCCCATATGACACTGATTGTCCGGGTTGTAACCCCCCATCGATCGGCTACCTCGACCCTGATGGTGTGTTGAAGAATACTGCTTTGGTGCTACTGAAGTAGAAACTGAGCTATTTGTTGCCTCTGCTCGTCGGTTAAATTGTGACCTACCATCACAACCCCTGCTACATTGAAGGATCAATGAAGATGAAGTGTGTGAGGAACCCTAGGTTGGGAAGGGCCAGTTCTTCAGTGAATTGGCCAGAGAAGAACTCTCTGAGAGCCTTAAATACCTTCACAGAGAATGAAATAAATGTTGTGTTTTTATAGATGGAGGGATACAGATTCCAATGTGTACAATTTTCACCTTTTTGGAGCCTTTTCTAAAAAAATTGAACATATTTTAGAAAAGTTGGCTTTAAAATTTGATTTTGGAGCCAAAATTAGGGGAAATGGAGGGAACTGTTAGTCTATAAAACTGATTTCCAAGTTTGATTTTTAATTCAAAATCGGCACTGTTCACAGGGAACAAAACCAAAAATCACAGTCACTTCAACAGTGAAATCTGTCGAATTTCACCAGCTTTTTCAGTCCTTTTGAACTGTAGATAATTACCCCATCTGTTTCTCTCTCTGAAAATTGAGCTGGGACAGAGGGAGTATGAAATACGAAAAATGAGACATGTGTATGTCTAATGCATACAAGGCGGCTATTTGAGGCCAAAGCCAATGTCGAATTCGTTCTGTAGAAATCACCCCTTTTAAAAAAAGTTAAGTGCTAAAATGACCTTGACTTTAATCTAAAAGTGCCAATATAATCCTGTAATTTCAGAAAGTGCCAAAATAACCCTTGACTGTGCTGACTTTTTAGCCAAATATTTATTTGGCCGGATTTGGTGAAATTACTATTTTGCCCCTTGACTTTAAAAAGAAGAAGAGGAAAACTCTTTCTTTCCTTTTTGTTCCTCTTCAAAAAATCATTTTGTGTAAAGGACCTTTCTTCCTCTATTTTATTCTTCTTCCCCGATGGTGTTTATTTCTTCGTTCTCTTTTGAATCTAATTTATCATTTTCTTTGTGTTCTGATTTCTCTGGCAGCAACACCAACAACAAAGGTGGTCCGCGCAGAAACATAGGTGTGAGATCCGGAGGAGGTGCGGAGATAGAGGAATAAGATGGCGGAGTCTATTTCGCTGCTCTTTCTGACTGCGGTGCCTCCGCTTGGGATGGCGACTTCACCTGCTCTGTGATGATATTATCCCTAGGGTTTTCATGTTGTTTGGTGATTGGTGATGGTTGTTTGAAAGATGATTGGTGATGCAGGTCGTGATGGAAACGATGATGATTGGGATTTTGGTGGTGGCTAAATTGGTTGGAGAGAAGGGGGATGTGGTGGCTGAGCGGCGCAAGTGGCGAACCGGGAGATGGAGGAGGAGAGCGGCGCTAGGTGGCGGGGTGGGGAGAGGGCTCAGTGGCTGTAGGTGAGGTAGCGGTGGGCTGAGAGGGGAGAGGTATGACTGCTAAGAAGCGGAGATCAGAAGGATTGGTTAAATTTTCGGCGGAGACGGTGCAGGAGTGATGAATCCTGGTGGAGTAGCAGGTTAAAGAAGAAGATCCTGGTAGTTTATTTATTTATTTTATAATATCTTAGTCAAGGTATTTTTGTCATTTCATTTCTTATCATTTCCGAAATTCAGAGTGTCAACACCGGAAAGAAGGGCTTTGTGTATATCGACACAAATGTTCTGAAAGTTAGGGTTAGATTGTCACATATAATATAAACTTAGGGTTAAATTAGCTCTTTCTGAGATTGTAGAGTTATATTGACACTTTCAGCCTAAAGTCAGGGTTATAAATGTAAATAACCCAAAATTAAAATACAATGAAATTTAGTTGTTTGAATAGGAATGACAGAGGTGCGCTGATTCCAAAACATCGAAACTAAGTTCAATTAGGGTGGGTGTTTTCATTGTCCTAGCACGACTTGGATTTAAAAAATGATTACTATAGATGTTATATTATACTTATTGGTTTAAATGTGTTATTCATAAATTTAAATTATGCATACAATATTATGTTAATGCTGTGAATTTTGTTGTTAATTATTTTGTTTTCATAATGATTAAGTACGGTGTGTACTTTATCGCACCGTATATAATAATTGTGATATTATGTTTGAATGACCAGCTTGTACTTTATCTTGCCATGTCAAAACTTGGTTGTGTGCTACTTGATTACTTGTTTGTGTTTACCGGGGTCCCCGACACCAATGGTATTTTGGTCGAAATCGATGGAGAAGGGTATAGACTGGACCGTATGCCTAGAACGACTACTCGTGGAGTTTCCAGTATGTTAACATAACCATCTGGTTTATGATATGAGCTCGTCACTAAATATTTTGGGCATGGTCGACGAGTATAGATGTCTGGATCTAATAGCCTTTGGGCACCAATGAAGGTTTTATGCCACGATGTCAGTCACAGTGGCCATATCGGAACTTGACAGCCTCTTGGCACAAACCACCCACATCATTTTACTATGTGCTAGGATTTATGTGGCTATTTGTTTTGTGTGATCACTAAAACTCCACTTGGTAAATACTGGCAATGGAACCTTATTAAGCATGGAGCTTACCCTAGTCTAATGAACCCCAACAGGTGTAGCTGAGCAGATAGAGTAAGAGCTCATGCTTGATGCCTTTGATTTGTTTGAGATATGATCCTGCATCTAGAAACCCGTTTAGAACTTTTACTTTTGAACCATGTATAACACTTATTATAAGAATTTCATTGTAATTGTAAGTTAGGTTTTTAATTCTAAAATTGTTTCCGCATAATATGCATTGCTAGTTACTTCATGTAAGTAATCCAAATCATTGGATTCTTAGTAACACGCTCAGATTTGAGCTAATACTCGTGCTTAGCAAGTTGATTGTAGTTCTGGGGTGTTACAACCAATCCCCTTGATATTGGCTATGGTCCACCCAATTTCCTCCTTATGGCTTTTAAGAACCTCCATCAACCTTCCCTCTTTTTACTTAATGAGTGTACCCAACATTATTATGGGAAAAGTATCTCCTTACCAAGGAACGCATATTTCAAATTCTTGTGGTAGTGATTTCAATTCCACTATTGGTTCCTTCTCAAGAGATGTAGGGATTCCCACATCTCGAGGTGCATCGAGAAATTCTCAAGGGAGGTTGAGAGGTAGCTTCTCAACAAAATCAACCTCCTCTAGAGTCTCAAGTAAATTTAATCTCAAAGAATAATCATGCAATTAATTTACATCAAGACTATTTTCCAAAGTTATTTTCAAACAATCCATGCCATCAACCATAAACACATCTTGCAAATAATCATCAACAATATCAAAAATATTAATTGCATGGAAAGAATGACCTTCATTAGGAAATTTCATGGCCTTATAAATATTAAACTTCACATTTCCCCCATTAAATTCCATGGTCAAACATCAACTATACACATCAATTTTAGTTCTAGATGTTTTAAAAAAATGGACTCCCTAACAAAATAGGGGCGACATGTTTGTCATCATCCATATCTAGAACATAAAATTAGCCAGAAAAATCAATTTATCAACTTTGACCAATACATCCTCCACAATTCCCCTAGGGTAGGACATTAGAGCAGTTAGCCAATTGTATCACTACCTCGGGTTTGATGCAATTTCCCAAGAGTTAAGGATTTATACAAGGAATGTGGAATCACATTAATTTATTCTTCTAGATCTAGCATGGAATTTTGAATTTTTTTACCACCTATGACACAAGGAATGGTAATCATGCCTGCATCATCACACTTAGGGGGGGAGTTTCTTTTGAGAAAAAGCCGACACATGGTCACCAATTTTTATCTTCTCACCAATTTTCAATGTTTTATTTCTCATAGGGGTATATAATTCTTTGAGAAATTTAGCAAAACTAGGCACTTGATAAATGGCATAAAAAGGGGAATGTTTACCTCACACTAGCGGAAGACTTCAAAAAGGGATTATTCTCATCCTTTCGATTCTTGTCCCGCAAAGCTGCCGGAAAAGGTGGTGGTTGAAGGAATTTTTTGATTTCTCGCTTCTCCAGTGTTTGTGCAGCCATCTCCTTAACCTCTTGGTCCTTCACCACAAACTCCTCTTCGATCTCCTTCTCGATCTTAACAATCTTCTCGGGGTCCGTTGGTCTCTTTCCCACTCCTCAATCTTATGGCACTGGTATTAGGAGGCCGGAGGTTTAACTTTGGTTGTGATAGGAGTTTCCTGTAGTCCCTATCTTCCGATCGATCACGAATGATGAGATTTGGCTAACTTAGGTTTCCAAGTTCTTGAACCTAGATGAGGTTCGGTATTCCAAGTTTGTGACCATGTTGGTTACAACATGCATGAGCTCCTCATGCTTTGACCTTGATCTCTCTTCTCAAGGGTTGGATGAGCCCTCATTCTTTGGGTAGGCTTGTTGTAAAGCCCGATTGTACCATTGATTTCCTTAGAAATAGGCTTTCCCCCTTGATGGTTCAGTTGATACCCATCTTGGCCACCTTGATAATCATCTTGGGAATTAGATAGCCCATCTTGATCATCTCTCCACCTAAAATTTGGATGGTCCCTCCACCCAAGATTTTAGGTTTTGGAGTATGGGTCATATTTCTTGTCATTTCTTTGTTTTATTTGGAAACCTTGACCACCTTGGTAGTCTCTCTTCTCTTGGAAAACTTACTCTTGCCCTCCTTTCTATCCCGTTTCTTTGACTTCCTCAAGCTCTTCATCTTGGATTTGGGGGCATGCATCGGTGGGATGATCCAATGAACAAACCCTACAAACCTTGACTTGATGCACTATCACCTTCATTAGCTTCTTCATTATGGAAGCTAAGGCTTGAACTTATTCCTCGAGCTTGGTATTTTCCTAGTTTGAAGTTTCTTGAACCGTTTCCCTTTCTTTTGCACCAAATTGATAGTGTCATTTTCCATGTCTTCAAAAAATGACATGGTATCTTTAGGGATTTTGTTTTCAATCGACCCATTATAAGCGGCATTAACCATTCTCATGTCTTCAAAGGAAAATAAATTGAAGAAATAGTATACAAGGTCTCCTTCCTTAAACGGGTGGTAAGGGAAACTAATTAGAAACTTCTTAAACTTCTCCCAATTTCATATAAATATTCACTCGCCCATTGGGAGATGCTTCTTAGCTCTTTCTTCAAACCCATTGACTTGAATGCCGGGAAGAATTTCTCTAAAAAAAGTTTCTCCTTGTCCATCCGCGATATTAAACTTCCCGGGGGGAGGTAGTATAAACAATATTTGGCCGCATTCTTCAAAGAGAATGGGAACACCATTAGATTGAAATTATCCTCCAAAATTCTAGGTGACTTCATATTCATACTCACGCGGTGGAACTCGGGCAAGTTCTTGTTCGCATCCTCCCCATTCATCCTGTAGAAAGATGGTAGACTATGGATCATTCCGGACATGAGCTCAAAAGTGACAGTTTCCTGAAGAGGTGGAAAAATTATGCAAAGCGGTTGACTTTCGAGGTTAGGATCCATGAGCTTCCTTAAGGTTCTACTATCATCTGCCATAGTTATAAATATTTCGGATGGTGGTTTATTAACTTGGTTAAATAAATGAGCTAGGCTCCCTACTCTCTGGAGTGTACCTAAAAGATCTAGATCATAGTGCAAGGGTTCTTATTTATTGGTACGAGTGTCGACCACAAACATAGAACCAAAGCAACACAACCTTATCCCAAGTAACAATCACAAAAGCAAGAAAACGTCAACAACACACAAGTAAAAACACAAAACACACAAAGAACTACACTAACAATTTAATAAAATACGCATTTTCCTGACAGCGGCAGCAAAATTTGGGAGGACGTCGATGTGCCTCTCAAAGATAACATTTATATGCTCAAATTACAGCTAAATACTAGATAGTAGCTGGTGGTAAGTCGGGGACCGTCTACGGAGAAAAAAAGGGCTTTATCAAATGTTGAATGTAGTTAAAGACCCACGAAGAAGTCACTCTAAGCGTGCAGTAAAAAAGTTGGGGGGGAGGTTGAGTTTAGAAAATACTATGACTACTTTAAACAACTAAATTGACAAACAATTAAAATGAATAATGTAAATGCGATCACAACTAACATGGAAGATGTAGCGAAGATTATAACGAGTCTTGGGCTCAATTGGTTTACATTTCTAGTTATCCCTTGATCGTCGACTAGTTATTCTATTTTCATTCATTAACCACACATTTTGGAGAACTTATCAACTCTTTTCGAGTAAAGATGTCTCTCACATATCCTCGGTTATAGTTAGAATGAGCAATTGACGCCACACAGTGACCCTTAATCTCGGGTCACTGGTGAGCATCGTTTTACTCGCCAAATACCTGCAAACTCAGGAATACTAACTAGTACAATGGTAAGCAGGGTCGATCCCACGAGGAACGGAGCAATAACTATAAATAATTCCTACTAATATAGAACAATGTTGGTGTAGCCACCACGCCTTACTTTTCAGGATTTATTTATGACTAAATATGCAAACTAACTAGTATGAATTATAAATTAATAATG
>JAULKK010248642.1:0-15312 GCA_032355705.1 Rubia peregrina
ACATTTCCCCGACGTCTAACCCCATACCATGTGTAAAGATTACCTACAGTAGGTAACTCTACTAGTTCATTTTCTTCAATGAAGTTATTAAAATCTAGCATGCTATTATGACTTGGTGAGGACTGACCTAAGTATTCTCCAGTTTCCCTAATAACATTGAAGTCTCCTGAAATCATAATTGCATCATTTCTGAATGCACCTAGATCTCTCCAGAGGGGAACCCTATCTGATCTTGTATGTCTTCCATAGACGAAAACAGATTTCCAAGAGGATGGTAAAGAGACATGTTTCAGCTCAGCCACCACAAATTGGTCATGCACACACTCCACTTTAACAGAGAAACTGTCATCCCAGAAAATCCAGATTTTGTCTCTATCGTCGGCAAAGAAGTGGTTATACCCTAACTTGTAGGCTATAGAAGATATTTGGTTTGATTTAATGAGAGGCTCAATTATGACAAACAGGGAGATGTTATTTTTCCTTTTAATACTCCTAACCCTTCTTTGTGCATTTTTGTTTTTAATCCCCCTAATGTTCCATACACACATGTTTATTCCTATCATTATTAAACTAGAGGGGCAGAATCAATGTGAGATCTAGTAGTAACACTTTTTGCTGACTTAGTGTAGTCTTTCTTAGTGTATTTTCTTTTTTCCTGAGGAGCCACATCTGTTGATTTAGATGAGTTTGGAATGGTAGTTGATTGTAGCGCAGAAGTTGCTTCACAATCATCTAAGAAGGAGAATCTATTTTGGGTTAAAGGGAAAGGCTCCAATGTAATATCAGTATCATGAATGTTAAGCAAATTGTGGTTAGGTGTTTTTGTGATGTGACTTTCATGAGTTTTCTGAAATAAAAAAGTATCATCTTGAAAGAGAGATGACTTATCTCGATGAGCAAAAACCTGAACTTCATCTGTTACAACAGCCTTTCCCGGTCTACTTGAAAGACCCTTCTCTTGTAATGCATTATTGAGATCCTGATCAGGCCCCTTGAGTGTATCGGTTTCAGAACCATTTCCTGCATAGATCTCAGTAGAATAATCATTTGTTACAGTTGAAATTTCTTGTAACTGTGCATGGTCTTTGTTAGACAAATCCAAAGTTACATATGGTTCAGCCATTTGGGAGGTATTCTCAGAAAGGGTATGAAAGCGATTAGTATCAGACACAGCATGAGCTTTATCAGCAGTACTAATAGGATCAGGATAGGTATTAGCATTAGACATTGCATTTTTTCCAACTCTATTACCGGGAGTAGCAACACACATAGCCAAATTGTCCACAACATATGCATCTTTATCCTGTGAGCTAGGATTTGAGAAAACCTGATTTGCTGGGATTACATTGACATCATTTCGGGCCTCTTTGTTTGCACAGGCATTAATTTCTGTTGCAGGATCTGAATCATTCTTAGACAAATCATTAGGTATGTTCCTATCAATAGGCACATATCTCTTGTCTGTGATAGTGAGACCGGAGGTGGATGGTCTCAAACCCTTACCTGTGGTCCTTCTCTGTTCATCATTTGAATGAGGGACCTTACCTGATTGAACTGCAGGTCTCCAGGCATGAAGTGTAGAGATACTATTACCATTCCTGCAGGAGGAGCTAGAGTGGCCTAATTTTAGGCAGTTAGAGCAGTAAGATGGGAGGTCATCATATTCAACATATTGCCAGAAACCTAAATCCCTATAGTCTATCCAGACTCTTTCCGGTAATGGGGCAGTTAGGTCTATTTCCACACAAACTCTAGCTACATGGGGTCTGGTTCTGTGAAGGGTTGCCTTATCAACTTTGATTGGTTTACCTAATAAATTTCCGATTGACAGCATAGCCCATTCATCAAAAAATTGCTGAGGCAGTCCATACATTGAAATCCATATTGGGATAATAGGCGAGTCAGCTTGCGGATTAAAATTTGGAACCCATTTAGTGATTCTAATAGAGTATGTACCAAAGTTCCAAACCTTGTGGAGCCAGCATCGGTAGTAATCTTCTGGCAATGAGAAATTGAGCAGTACCTGGTGATTGTCCAGAAGATTAATATCGGTGTGGCCTTTGAAATCAGCCGTTTGGAAGTCCTTGCGAAGGCGCTCCATCTGCGGTCTGCCACGAGAGAATTTGCCAATCAAAGTCCACTGCAGAGGAGCTTCCAGCCGTTCGCATTCATTGATTGTAAACTTCAAGCCCGGTTCCCCCAAATGATCTTGTCTTTGCTTGAAAGGGGCTGGTTTTTCCGGAGGTGTGCGAAGCTGATTGAGTAATTGTGTGTTAAGTGCTTGGGCATAAGAGATTGGGTGAGTTGGATCCGGCGGCGGCCCCGCCATCATAGCGTTGCCGGAGAGGATGGTGGGCTGAGGAACTAGATGACCGTTAGAGGGTGAAATCGCACACAGAGGGTACCCGGTTGAAAGACTACCTTCAAATTCAAATTATTATTTCTTACTCGCCTTTTATATTTATTGTTCTTTTATATGTGTGAATTGTATATATCACTTTCTTCTTAATCTGGCATATTATTATTCATTTTCTCTTTCTTGAAAGAATGCTATAAATAAGTAAATATTTTATCATTGTTAATACTATTTACTTATTATATATTTATTTATCTCATTTCATTTTGTTTTACGTTAAAATTTCTTGTAGGGTTTTGAGTTATAGCCAGAAATAGTCGAAGAAAGTAGATAAGAGAATAAGATTTCTGGTTAAGCCTGTTTATTACATACGTACAAAATTTATTAAGGTTGGGGGTTCACAGGCACGACCCGTACGTCCCCAGCACCTTCATTTTCAAACTTTTCTCAACAAAAATCAATTTCCTTTAACTAAAAAAAGACGAGCCTTGATCTTAGAATCGAAAATTAGTTGGAGCTTCACACAAAAATATAAAAAATCAAACTAATAAAAGCATCAAAGCAAAGAAAGTTAAAACATAGTATATTAATCATTGTCATAATGAATTATTCTTCATGCTTGTATTTAAAACAAACTTAAAATTGGGTCTCCGGAGTCGCCATTGGCGAACTCCACCCACGATGACATTTTTTGTGGAGAGATCTCCACAAAGTGTCATCCTTACCTTCACGCTCTGGGTTCACCGTGGAGAGAGTATGTGTATATTTAGCCAATGTTGAGTCCTTACCTATGTATTCACGTGTAAGAGGTGGTCGAGTGAGTTTTATATCCTTACTACCATTCATAGACCGCTGCAAGTTAGTGAGCATAAAAAATATCCAAAAATCGAAGTGTCATCTATAAAATCATGAAGAGCATTGGTATCATCAACATGGTCATCACAGTTAAAGCTCAAGATATGATTCATCTTATCGCTCCCTAATGAGACGTCAAATGTATGTATTTTTCAAAATATTTAACATCTCTTTTTTTATCTTTTCATTGTAAGATTGCTAGATTTAGGTAGGTTTACATCACAATGGGTTTAGATTAAAAAAATTGTTTTCATATCTAAATTCTTCATTTTGTAATCACTTTTTAGTCTAATGGATTTGTTCCTTACGATCATCAAGATTCTTTTTGGTAAGCTTAATTTGAAGTTACCTCGTAATAACTTAGGAATGGATTAGTGAATGCAATTCTTTAGGATGATAGAAGATTGAAGGCCACGAGTCAAAATGTGGTAGAAGATAAAAGGGTCAAAGAAGGAAAACAAAGAAGCGGATGAATTGTAACCCTGAAGATTGGACCAAGTTCTTAGAAAGATACAAGAAGAACCGGTGTTAATCTTGCTATGATGTTAATCTTGCTAGAAGAGTATGTTAATCAGGTTTGTTATAATATTTATCCTAGGGTAGCACTAAAAGGTAGAATCTTGAATGTTGATTGTTTTAGGTTAAACCTAATAAATGCTTTGTTTAGTTAAATAGCTAGGCATTTGGTAGAATGTTTGTAGTTGTTATCAAATCTATGTTACTTTGTGTGTGACGCCATCAATGAAATACCTTTATGCAGTGTTTGTCTAAAGTGATCATAAATAAGGTTTGCAAATAGTCATTGATCGATCTTGTTGATTACTCTTAAGAAAAAAGGAATGTTTATCTTCTAAATGGAAGTGATAGAATTCACCATATGCAATTAATGTGAATGAATAAGTGATTGTTTCTATAATCTATAAGAGGTTTGACAGTGGGTATCAATTGCCCCCAAGGCCTTTTCATTTGTGAGTTTTATCATATTTTCTTAGTTATTGCTTGATTAGCATAATTATCTATATATTCTAGTTGTATTACCTTTATTAATAACTTAGGAAAAACCAACAACCCCTCCCCCCAATAATTACTTGATTTTATATATCTATATATAACTATATCTATGCTTATATCCACCTTGTATGCATGAGCCGTTAGGAAAATCTCTCTTCTTCGTGGATAACCCCGATTGGCCACTATCAACTTAGTTGTATTTAGGAAGCACTTTATGACTATAAATTATAACTTTGAGAGTTATAGCAATGACCCCCCAAATATTTTCACCGGTTCCGGGGAAGAGTCGTTTACTTTTAAGTGTTTGGGAATATTATGTGAGAATATGTCCTAGTTTATTTTTATTTGGGTTTTAGTTTATTTTTGTTTGGCTTGGAGACGTATCGTTCGAATTCTTGGTGCACGGTTCGTACTTGATCCTCTTCACACAAACCCCTACACTCTGACCCCGTGTTAGGTTTGAATTTTAAAAGGGCTTGGAGAATTTCTTTAGAAAGAGTGAATAACACTCCTTCTAGTGAAAATTTTGTGAAACCTTCTACTTACTTCCATGGAGCATCAAAATAAGCATCCGGATGGAGAACATCAACACCCTCACCTTTAAAGAGGGAATGTGTCCCATTGAGGCATTTTCCATTGTGGGAGGATAGGGCTCCCAACGTTAACCAATAACCGATGTGCATCATTTATCCGGTGTTTGGGCTGAATGGGAACTTTGAGCTAAAGTCCGGGTTGATATACTTGCTACCTTCATTTCTTGGGAGGCAAAGGGATGACCCCAACAAACATCTCTCTGATTTTCATATGGTTTGTTGTGGTATGATTCCAGAAGGAGTGGATGAAGAGCTCTACAAGTTAAAAGACTTCCCATTTTAATTGAGAAATTCCGCAAGGGATTGGCTCCACTACCTTCCGTCGGGGAGCATTAACTCATGGATTGAGTTGAAGAGGAAGTTTGTTTCCAAGTACTTCCTGGTCTCAAAGTCTGCCACCTTAAAGAATAAGATTAGCAACATCCTTCAATGGCATGAAGATTCATTCTATGACTGTTGGAGAGGTTCAAGAAACTCTTTTTGAGTTACACCTACCATGGCTACTCGGAGGAAGACTTGGTGTACTACTTCTACAATTGTATACTCAACGAAGAGCAAAGACTAGTGAGGGTATCTTGTAGTTGTTCTACTAGGAACAAGACTTCGGGAGCGGCTTTGGATCTCTATGAGGAGTTAGCCGAGGAGTCAAGAAATTTTAGTTATAGATCTGATTTGAGAAGGCAAAATCCCAATAACACAAGTGCTCCCAACAACAATGGAAAGATCGAGGACCAAGTCTTGACACTCACTTCTAGGGTTAAGGATTTGATGAAAAAGTCCAGAAACACACCACATGGGAAATCTTGCGAGATTTGTTCTTCACCGCACCCTACCGATGTATGCCCGAGTTTGCAAGATAATTATGTAGCAGAGGTGAATGTCGTGGGTTCTCAAGGAGGCCTTGGATATCAAGAGTATCAAGGTTATCTAGGTTACCAAGGCATAGGCTACCAAACCATCTTTAAAATATGGGTAGTCGAGATCACCTGGATCTTTGGTATAGAAATGCTCAATGACGGAAAAATGCCCAAAAATACCACCCTCAACAATAAAAATACTGGCCTTCGTAAAACAATTTCCCAAGGCTCCAAGACAAGCCGTACGATCAAGGCGAGAGTTCGGGCTTGTGAAAAGATGAAGTGTTGCAAACCATTGGGGATTGAGCTTGTGTGTGGAGAAGGCTGAGAAATTCCAAGAGAAAAAAATAAGCATCAAGAACTTGGAGACTCAAGTGAGTCAAATGGCTCAAATCTTGAATCGAATGGAGAAAAGAGGAAAGGGAAAACTTCCTCCCCAACCGGAGCTTAACACTCAACAAAATCTGCCTATAATCTTATTGAGGAGCAGTACGGAGGGGAAAATGCCTCAAGGTGAAAGTGTTGTTGAGCGGGTGCTTAAGAATGAGGAAGATTTTGAGAAGGAGGCTGAAGATTTTTCCAAGGAAAAGGTGAGAAAGGGGAAGGAAATTGAGGAGGTGACCATTGTGCCAAGGTCGAGATCAAACCCCAAAATGTCATCCCCTCCTCATAAGAAAAGCTAAAGTGGTGAAGATCCCTATCCCTGTGTTGTAACCACCATTTCCGAAGACATTGAAGGATAGGAGAACGAAGGAGGACAAGAAATACATTTATGAAGTCTTTTTTGGATGCGAGGTAAACATTCCACTCTTAAATTTTATAAACGAAATTGCTAGGTATGTTAAATTTCTTAAGGATTTGTGTGCCGTCAATAGGAAACAAAAAAATGAGGAGTAAAAATAAGAGTGGAAAGAGTGAGCATATTTCCACCATGTTTAATGATGAATTGCCTCTTAAATTTGATGACACGAGAATGTTTACCATCACTTGTGTGATAGGAGGAAAACTTGTTAAAAGGTCATACTAGATTTAGATCTTTCAATTAATGTTATCCCATATTCTTTGTATGAGATTTTAAATCTTGCCACTTTGCATAAAACCGGGTTGTTATCCAACTAGCCGATCACTCTAGCACATACCCAAAAGTTACTGTGAAAGGTGTGTTAGTGAAAGTGGACTCTTTAACATTCCTGGCCGATTTTTATGTCCTTGATATGGAGAGAGATACCCATGCCCCTTATAGTTTGTTAGGTTGGCCATTTTTAAAGACTTCAAGGACAATAATCGATGTGCATAATGGAACACTAACCATAGAGTTTAATGGGGGGAAGTAGATTTAGACACTAATAATTCTATTGATCATCCTAGTAGATACCATTCTTAACAAGCTATTGATGTTGTTGGTGATATGGAGCAAGATGTGTTTGAGCCCAATGATGATAGTTCCTTGAATTTTTCCATAGAAGATGCTTTAAATGATGCTTTGCTAGCAAATGTTGTTAGTACTAACTTAAAGGACAGCAACAATGATGAAGAATCTCATGGGAAAGCAACATCCAACACCCTTCGTGTGTCCATGAGAAAGCCAATAAAAGTGGGTTTCCCTCTATCTCGTCGGAAGACTTCAGTGGTAAAGTGCAAACCACCACCGAAATTCCTTACATGCTCATCTCTTTGGGAAGGAGAGAAACCTCTGATTGCCCATTCAATTTTAATTACCATGCCGCAAAAAAAGAGTTGTTGGGTATGTTAAAGGAGCATGAAGAAGCTCTATGCTATGTGTGTCGAGTCATGTTGGAAGATGGTGTGGATCACAAAAGCCTTGTCCCGGATCGAGGAAAAGAGACCAATCTCCCCGATCCATTTTGTGAATAAATCCAATTAGGGGAGTAAGTCGTATTGATGATGCTAAATAAATTTGGTTTTGATCATCCGGATGCCACTTGTGACATTCCGTTGATGCAATTTTATTTATGCTTTGTTCATAAGTGGTGCCGACGACGTTAAATAAACTTGTTTTTAATCATATTAAATTGTGTATTTCCTTTTGTTTTGGAGCCATACTATGCTCCGTGTGCATGGTTTTTTTGTGTAAAGCATTTGATTTTAGATAAAATGAGCAAGGAGGAAAAGTGAGCAAACGGGGTAGAATAAGTCCAACGCATGCACCGTGTGGACGTGCATGTTTCATGGATGCTAGAATTTGTAACCAAGGAGGTCAAAGCAAACCTCAATTTGTGGGATGCGTAGACGTCATCATTTGAAACACTCAAACATTCCTCCATCTCCAAATCACCCATCTCTTCCCTACAAGCCCCAAATACCACCAAAACCTACTTATCGGCAAACACAACTCGAAACCAATGAGGTATTTCTTACTTCATTGAGATTTTAATGCTTTACTCGAGTTGTTATGTATGATAGTGATTGTGATTGGAATTGCTTGATCAGAGGTCGTTGGTAGAGTATATTATGGTAGTGGTAATTTGTTCATTATATTTTATGTGTGTGCCACTGTGGGTATATTTTTGTGTTCATTTTTCATTGTGGGTACTCTCTCATTTATGTCCTTGACATGTGTCCTAGAATGTTTATTATCATTAAGGACCATGAAAACTTTAAGTGTGGGGGAGGTAAATAAGACAATACTTATGATTAGTGGTTTAATTTAGTTGTAGCAAATATTTCTTTTGAAATAGCTCTTTAGAGAGAAATTTCAATCAAAAGAAAATTTGGAAAAAAATTGAAAGAATTCCGCTAAGTTGGAAACCCAAGAGGGATAATGGGCAAAATTTGGAGTCCCTGATAGTTTGAAACTCTGAAAGGGAGACCTATGTGAAAATGAGAGGCCAAATGGTGTGGAAAAAGGTGAGGGTGAGCATAGAAAAAAAAGTGTGAATCTAGGATGAAACCCAAGAGGACTCCTAGGTAAAATGAGAGAAATTGAAACATTCTATGTTTTTTTAGTATGTCTATTTAATAGCCTCTTTGATATAGTAACCTAATTTTACACATGTATTTTGTACCTCACCTTTGATTGGCATGTTAGCTATTTAGATTATCTTAGGATTTGGGATATGAGAGCGTGAGATATTCTTATGTCTTCGGGCTAGGGTAGTCTAGGAATAAAATATTGAAAGCTAGTCAAATTCATGTATTTTCTGAAACATTAAACATCTCATTTGTTATCGTTTCATTGGAAGATTGCTAAATTCAGCTAGGTTTAAATTTAAAGGGGTTTCGATAACCATTCATGGTTTTCATATCTAAATCCTTCATTGTGTAACCTATTTTGAGTATCGTAGATTTTTTGTCCTTACGAGCATCTAGATCTCTTTTTGTGAGCTTAATTTGTAGATTTCTCGTAAGCATGTAGGAGTGGTTTATTTAAGGCCATTCGCAAGGATGGTAGAATATTTAAGGCCACGAGTCAAAACGTGGTAGAAGCTAGAAGGGTTGAACAAGGAAGACAAAGAAGCAGATGGATTATGACCCTGAAGTTTGCACCAAGTTCATAGAACAATCTGAGAAGAACCAGACTCCAAGGGTGGTATCATTTGATTCATCTTCTTGAGTGCTATAAAATCAATGACAAGAACTCCCAAATCAAATTACCGGTTCACCCGTAGCAACACAAAGAAGTTAATGAAAAGAGCAATTGCACGGGCGCACGGTCCGTGCACTTAGGCGCACACTCAAGTGCCCAAAACAAGGGGAAAATAGCCTACAGAAGCAAAAAACACAGCTGATACGGCTGAGCGTGTTTCGATGTACCTCTGCTACATTTTTATTTTTTTTCTTAACCAAATTAGACTAGCCTCTACCTTATCCCCACTTCATATCTTCTTCCCTTGGCCGAAAATCTTCCTCTCCAAACCCTAGGTTATTCTTTGTTTCCATATTTCTCTCATAGTTTATGTATTAATTTTTCCATGAATGTTAGTGTAATTTGTATTAGCTAAGTTATCACTTGGGAGAAATTTATTGAAACTTTCAAACTCATGTATGAAAATATCTATTTCACTATTTAATGAACATTTCTTGTTGAGCATTTTTTAAAGTTAAACCCATGTTAATGGGAGGGAATTTTATTAGGATCCCCAGTCCTTACCAAAAGAATTGATTGAGTTTTAACAAGTACTTAAGATAAGCGGAACTTTAATCTTTTTACAAGAGATAGATACAAGGAAATATATTTGCCCTCCATAAACCAAAAAGAGAAGTCATGTGTACATTTTAGGAATGATTCCAGTATTTGCATTTCCACCCCTCTTGTTAATGGAAAGCCTAGCCAGATTCCTAACTTGTACCTATGTTTGGATGCTGAAATTCTCCAACATGGACCCTCCGTTGCCTTTATATTTGTTGAGTGTGTAGTGCACCCATTTTTTGCAATTCTGGTGTCAAAGCAGCCTACATCTTCCTTCCTTTGTAGAATGAGATGTCCCCGGTTGTTGATCAGTATTTTGTTCTCATAATGAGTATGAAAACAGCTTTCTCCTTGCTTCCTTTCTATCAAGATTTGCAAACCATTTTGTGTGGTTCTTCCTCTGCCGCATCCTTTCTTCCTTACCATCCTTAGTTGCGTGGATCCGTTTCTCCTGCAAACAAACTTCTATCAGCAGCATATATCCCATTTACTCTTAGTTAGGCACATTCAATCTATCAAGATGTATGAGCCATTTAGTTCTTTGGCATAGATCAACATATTTTAGGATTTTAGATTGAAGAGTGGTTTTGTCTGCCCTTTTTGCTAATGAGTCTGCAATTTTGTTTCCCTCCATCCAAATATGTATTAACTTGGCTTCAGAGAGTGATTTGTGCAGTGTGTATACAGTGCAAAAATGTTTCCAAGGAGATTTAAAGGGGTCCAAGATGCAAAGTAAAACTTATAGGTTATCCGTTTCCATGATGAACTCGTTGTCATCCAAAATGGAAGCCAAATAGAGACATTTTTGGACAGCAAGAAGCTTAGCATGGAAGCTAGATGTAGCTATTGCAGAACAAATGTGTGCAGCAACAAAAAAAACCTTTTTGATCTCTATTTATGACCCCAATTCCACAATATGGTTTTCCTTTTAGCCAAGATGCATCCACATTTATCTTAAACCTACAAGCAGGCCTATTCCAACTAACCAAGCTGATCCTAGGTTAAGTCTAGGAATAGTGCCATGAGTCACCCAAAATGGATCTGTTTTATTATTTGAAACTGGTTGTCTCATGTAGAAAGCCCAGTAAAGGTTCTCCTTGATGAGTTACATAATGTTTGTAATGTCAAGTCTAATCTCATCAAAAATGTACTTGTTTCTAGCTTTCCACAAGTTCCAGACAGCAAAGGAGGGCAAAATGTCCACTAGTTTAGTATGTATAGCAGTTGTTGCCTTAAAGGACCAATAGAAAGTTATCCTCTGAAAAATGGTTTGGAATTTAGGGGCCCTGATTCCCAAAATTGAGTTAATGTGCCACCACATTGACTGTGCCAGTGTGCATGTGTTAAAAAATGAGAAAGTGGATCTTGATTATGGCACATAAGGTATTTGGAAGCTAATGATATATTTGGAAAAAATCAGAATGTCATCAAAGGACAGTAATGCATTGGCCAAATTCCATAAGATAATGCATATTTTCTTTGGTAGATGTGTATTCCATACTTGCTTTAGAGAGATCAATGTTCTTCTCTATCTGGCAATGATTTGGTGTCCAGATTTGAATGAGAAATTCCCATTTGCTGCTGGCATCCACACCATTCTATCTTGCCTATACATGGTCAGTTCTAACTCCTGCAAGAAATTTACCATGTTATGCCCAAGATTTGTTAAAAGAGGCATGTAAAGGTCCTTGTTGATGATGAAGTCAGCCACATAAAGATTTGAAGGGATTGCATCAGTTACATTCTTGTCAATTAGAAGGCCAAATCCTGTCCAATTGGAGGTTAGAAAATTTGATAGTCCGTTACCAATTATAACCCTAGTGAAACTGATAACAGTAGTATCCATTTTTAAAATCCTCTTCCAGTTCTATGAATTCCTCTTATTGTTTGGCAGTGACCATAGAAATTGGCTCCAAGAGGTGTTTCCTAATTGAAACTTCCACCAAAGCTTGAGAGAGAAAGTGTCAATAATGTCAGCAAGTTTTCTTAAACCCAGTCCATTTTGATTCATAAGAAAGCACATTTTTTCCTAACTCATCCACCGCTTTCTAGGTCCATTTTGACCCCCCCCCAGAAGAACGTTGTGATCTTCCTTTTAAGAGTGTTCACTATGGATTTTGGTGGCTCCATGGCAGCCCACAAGTGTTGGGGAATAGAGTACATTACAGATTTAATAAGAGTTAACCTACCAGCCGCACTTAACCATGTGTTTCTCCAGTTATTAAGTTTCATGTCATAGGTTTCCAGAAGAGGCTGAAAATGTACTGTCATAGTCCTTCCCCTGTAGATAGGGCATCCCAAATAGGTGAAATGATAGGATCCAGGTTTAACTTTTAACTCATTCCTAATGAAACTCTCCTGGGATCTGGTAGCAAATTTTCTAATGAAAAAATTACTCTTTTCGTAGTTTATTTTCTGCCCTAAGGTAATTTCAAAGATTTGTAAGAAAGCCTTTAGTCTAATGATTGTATTTCTTATAGCTTTGAAAAATAAGACTGTATCATCTGCATAGCTTAGATGAGAACAGGGAATTGTACCAGCAGGTAGTTCAAAGTACTTCAGTTTTATAGAAAGGAAACAAAAAAGTAAGCTTCTAGTAAAAGCTTCAGCAAACATGTTTAAAAGTATAAGGGACATGGGGTCTCCCTGTTTGATACCTCTTGTAGGTTGGAAAAGGCCTGCAGCCTTACCATTTATCAGGACAGAGAACCAAGTTAAGGAGAAATTAGATATGATAATGTTAACAAATGCACTCTGGAAGCCAAATTTTAACAGAACAGCCGATAGAATAGACCATCTAACTCTATCGAAACTTCCGGTATCATCATATATTATAAAAGAACTAGTATGGTCACAAGATACATGGGGGAGGAGGAGGGTTGGATCTTCATTTAGACACACTTCCTTCGTTTATAAATATTGTTTACTTTCTTAATTTGTTCCACTTTTTTTAATTACTTTTTAAAATAAAATTTCACTATATTTGTTGATAAAGTTTTGGAAAATATCATCTTTCCATAGGCATATGAAAAAACGGGATTGAATTAGAATTATGTAAAGTTAGAAAGTTTTAGTAGCAATATTAAATTTTTATTGTGCAACGTGCAGTAGTTACAAATTTATGACCCGATTAATGCAACCCAAATTTTTTATTTTCATTCTTCTAATTTGCAATGTAAACCTTGGTCTTTTTATAATTTATGGAAAGATCATCTTTCACGCGTCTTTCAAGAGATGAACTCATATTTGTTCTATTTTTTCTTATTTAAAATAGAATTTTGTATGATATCTCATATAATCTTCCACTCAACTTCATTTTAATTAGTTAAGCTAAAATAATTGATCGAAAGTGCCAATCTAACACAGTAAAATTTGAAAGTGCACATCTAACTCTATGTTTCAGACGAAGTTCTGATCTAACCCCGAAAACCTGAAATTAGAGGTAAATCAGTAAACTTACCATTATACCCTTGTTGAAAAAAATTCGAAAAATTGAAAAGACTATTTTACCCTCGGTGTTTTCCTTTATTTCTTTATCCTAATCATCCGATGACTCAATGTTTTTTAGCAAAGACCTTGTTTTGCTCTCCTCCGTCGTTCCTATTTAGTGTAATTCTTTTCCACCTCACCGTCATTTATTTCTATCGCTATTCCATCTCCACCTCATCCGCATTCCTCTCCATCTCATTACCGATCTTCTCCACCGTTGTTCCTCTTCACCGTCATTCCTCCCCTCCTCACCAATTTCCTCAATGTCACTCTTCTCCACCGCACCAATTTCTTTCTAAATCACCATTGCAGCGCACAACACCCTCACTGCACCCCAGGCTTCGATCTGCTACAATAATTTCTAGTTTTCAGCCCTGGAGAACCACTCGAAGCACCGGCGCTGGACGTTGTTATGACCACGACGTCTAACGCGGATCGCAGAAGCTGAGTTGATACCCCTGGTAGAGATATAAACCACCAGGCTAGTTTTCGCAACCATGGAGACCACCAGTGACTGCCGAATTAAAGCCCCAATGATGGTGGAGTAGAGCTAAGCGGCAGAGGAGATAAAGAGAAGCTTGGAGACCTTATCATCATGGAAACCTTATTGATTATTGACCTATCATTCAACTATAATACATTGACTACTTATCGTGGAGACCTTATCAACACCTTTTGAGTGAACACGTCACTCACCTCCCCTTATATATAGCTAGAGTGGACGATCAGCACCACATAATAGCCTTACCCCTGGGTTACTCTAGACAATCAGTGTCATAAAATAACCCATAAGTAGAAATAAACACGGAAGCGAAATGCAACTAATTCAATGTCCTACATGTGAGAAACACGGAAATAGCACAATCGTACCCTCTAACAAAAACTATGAAGATTAGCCTACATGCTAGAAGTTCTTTGTTGGATACAGATGAGATAGTATTTTATGCTACCTCAGCACAATTAACACCCCTTTTGTATGGTTTGGTGGTTGGTTGGTTGGTTGATTAGATTTTTTACGTGATAGGAGGTTAAAATCACCTAGTGTTGTTATTTGCCCGTACATGCCTATTTTGTGAAGCATTTACAGTCTAATGTATTTTACTCTATGAGTTGGTCAATTTGTCTATTTTGTGAACTAAATTGGAGACCATTATTAGAAATGGCCATTTACAAGAATGGTAGTAGATATGAGGTCAATCGAAAAGTTGGTAGAATATTGAAGTCCATTGGATAAAATGGTAGAAGATTGTTTTGATCGAAAGGAAGGAAGAAGAGAAGAAAACCATGTTTTGAAGCCAAGGGTTGGAGATGTTCATACGTCATGGACTGTGTCACTTAGCTTGGCCGAGGAAGCTTGGATGTTGATCTGCAACCTAAATGCTTGCATTAACCAATGCATTTGACACATTTGTTATTATGTTTTGTTTGGTTGATTACTAGTTTTAGTTAGCTTTACATTAAAAGGGGTTTAGATGACCGTTTTTGGTCTTCTTATCTACATCCCGAGTTTTGTAAACATAATTGGATCTAATGGAGAGTTTTTCCTCACAAGCACCTAGATCTTCTTTTGTGAGCTCACTAGTAGGTTGTTCGTGAGCACTTTGATGTTATCTTGTAGAAGGCCATCTGCAAGACCGGTAGTAGATATTTGAAGGCTATTCACAAGGAAGGTAGTAGACTGAAGGACACGAGCCAAGAATGTGGTAGTAGATGGAATCAAACAGGGAGTCGAAGTTCAAAACTTTTAAGATAACATGGTAGCACCAACTGGTAGTCGGCCCAAGTTAGCAAGAATCAGTCAAAATGGCCGTGCCAGGTCACACGGCTATGTCAGAGGCCTCCAGCACTGGTTGTACCAGCCAGCACGACTGTGCCACGACCTCTTGGCACGAGACATTTGGTGCAACATGGCCCATGTCGCTTTGTGTTATTTCTAACTTTTTTGAGCCTAAGTATTGATATAGACTGTGCCATTTTACATGGTTCGTGTCATTTCAACTC
>JAULKK010248962.1:0-15307 GCA_032355705.1 Rubia peregrina
TAATCTCACAAATTGCCTCCACCTTGTGGAGTTACTGTAATTCATGTTGTAATCGCACACTGTGCAATTGATCTTAAAAAAAAGTTACGAGGATAATTTCCCTTAAAAAAATCATATTGAAGTGAGAAAAATTAAAATGAGTTAGTGTATTTACAAGATCAAACAGACACTAGTGGGTGTGTGAGGGGGGGGGATTAAAGGTGGTTGTATCAGACCATTAAAGGCACTTTCATTGTGCCTTCTCTGGTCCCGCCTTCCATTGTCCGCAAAAGAAGGTGGTTCCAAGAAATGCCTTTAAAAGTGCAAAAGAAGACAGTTAAAACCCAACTTTAAAGTGTCAAGAGAGCCGCCTTTAAATCCTTTTGAGATTGAAAATGTGCAGATTCCCTCGGACCATGGTCGTAGTTTTCAAACTCGTCATTACTTTCTGAACTCAGAAAGTTTACATTCGGCTCTTCAATGATATCTATATGATTTATGAACCCGTGTCCTCTTTTCGTTCCCATAATGTCCAGAGATTGCTTGCTAAATGATAGTTATTTCCGAACTTGAAAATGAACTCGTATCTTCAATTTCCAAACTCGGAAAAGAAGAATCGTGTTTATTGTAAATGAATTGCAAGGTCCAATTCCATTTCCAATTTTGAAGCATGTTATGATCTTTTGGTCATTAAATATTTCTATTTATATCTCCGGCCCAAAAGAATGCCTCAATCTACAACAACAAATATAACACATAGATGATAGTATCTTGCATGTTGAAAAAAATCCATAGATAAACCTAAAGAGGCAATAATCTATAGATAGGAATAGGACTAGGAATATATTCTCACAGTTCTAAAATTAATTATTTATCTAATTTTGTTACTGTAGCGATATCCGGATTCCCTAGGGTTGCTGACCGATTGAGTATTAGATGCCTAGCTAAAGAATTCTTCGCATTGCTGATATCATCTTGGGAGTAGGACTTCGATTCCTTCTTGAAAATATGTCAATAACTAGTTAGAAGCATATATTAGAAAGCTTAGTTAGATAGGTTGCTAGAAACAATTGTACATGTACCTTGTCAATTTTAACTAAGTCATCTATGACTTCTTGAATATACTCGGTCGCGTATAACATGACGTAATAGCCGCACTCCTAAGTTTGCACCTATTTCTTGTATTGATTTAAAACAACATAAAATCCATAATTAAACTCTTATATCAATTAAGTATTGTAATTTCAAAACAAATGTTCATAGTCTACCTTGATTTCGGCTACCTCTAAATTAATTTTATTTTGGTTGATGTTGTCCTTCATCGCCAATTCCAACATCTCGACAAATACATCCGACGGTTGGAAGTGCAGGGGATCTAACCAATGCAAGATGTTATGAACGGGGACAATCATAATCAATCTCCAATGGTCCTTGAATAAGAAAATTTAAATTATCGGCAAAATTTGTGGTTTGTGGCAGTAAATGAAGTGAAAAAAGGTTTGTGTAACCTTTCGATATACTATGGCGCAATAAAAATCTTCTTATCCTTCCGCCCTAGGCCCTTTCGAATGTAATAGATCCTCCCTTATTTTGTACAACCAATTTCTTGAATCGACACCGGGCACATGTATCCAATCCATCCCTTCCTTTAATTATTGGTAAAAAACATGTACCTACGATATGGCATTTTATTTATGTAACTGTGAAGTTATTGAAATAGTGAATTTAAATTTAAATTATAGAAATAACCCACAAGGTGTAGCTGTACATGATCGTTTGATTAACTTGCTCACATCTTCATAGGTCCTCAAAATAACTCCAAAAAGCAATGATTTCTTGTTTGCATCCAAATACACATTAATTCCCCAAGAATGCGTATGTTGAGTTTCTATCATGCGGTTGCAACCAATTATATAGGACCCGTACGAAGTGTGGTGAGTCATGAAGGACTTGTGCTCTTGTAAATGAGAGTCTAACCTTCATGGGTGTTGTGGGGACCGATTCATGTGTTTCTTTGACTGATGTTGGTGTTTTTTCCCCATCTGTTTAGGTGACCCAGGCCGTGTTTCCTTCAAGTGTCGATCTTTTACAGGATCGACATATATAAGTCGATGATGCAAGAAACATTCCCCATGCAAGACCAACCATCACTCCATACCTATTGTTGCATTCTCCACCTGTGATTGGAAAAGTGGCGCCCAACTCCAATGGATTCTCGAACAAAATCCTTGAAATACCCCCCAACAATAGGTACAGAGTGACGATGTTTCATCAACTCATGCAGAACTCCATTGACTACGTGCAGTAGTCTACCACCTATGCCTTGATCAATATATAGATCACACAAGAGTGATTTCTACATTACCACAAAAATATGTGTTAATTTAGAAACTTAATTGGTAGCAAAATTATGAACAAATACGAATATATATATACACCTTTTGTCGCTTGTAAGGCATTGTCAAGATTGTTGTCTTTGAACAATTGTCTCTCAATTCACCTCAATATCTCCGGGGGAATGACGTGATCCCCTTGAAGGTGGGGTCCAATCGAGCATCAAATCATCTAAGTTATCCGGAAGAGCAAGCCCGGTGCATTGGATCAATTTACGAATGAGGATGTCTTGTTGCTCAATTTGTTTGTTTTGAAGAAGCATTTTTTTCCTGTAGGGTGTGGACTCTCGAGGGTTCTGCAAGATCATAGGACCTAACAATGCCAAAATCCTCCCGTTGGGTCATGAAAGATCCCACTCCCCTAGCACTCCCCGGGTGGTTTGGTTTTTTGATTGCTTCACAAAGGATGTCATGCTTATCTGCTGGAATGAATTACCCTCGTAGTTGATCATTCTTCAAATTTTCCTAAATACAATTGAAGGTAAATATTAATACATGGTTAAGTAAAATAACTTGTAAATAATAATAAATTCAATACAATTTTTACTTACAATTCTTTCCACAATCTTTTTTTCTTCATGTTTCACATATACTCCATCTTTGTTTTGTTGGCCTTTTAGTAATAGATCGTGCCCCTCAATGTTATCCTCATTGATTGGTTGCACCAAAACCCTTGCCTCATCTTCTATCATCCCACCCTCTATTGCAATTTGCATATCTTCTTCAAAACGTTGTTTCACTAGGTCGATTGCCGCAAAGACATAACCCCCATGGCTCAATTGGTGAGGAATTATATTCTTCGTGGAATTATTTTATTTATCTTCCCTCATACCCTAAGTTAGGATGTTAGACTTATGTCATCACTATAGACATAATCTAAACTCATTAATAATTTGAAAATTTTATTCTCCAAGGCCCTCCTCTTGTAGATCTCCCAACTATCTAGTTGAATGTGAGTGTAAGTTATCCATGGGCGATCACCCCTCTTATCAATAAATATGTAGTCCCATGACAAAGTGCACTTATGTTGATGCCAACTCTTGGACATCATCAACATAGCCTTCTTTCCCAAATAACCCATGTCCGGTGATTCGATGTCAAATGGCTTCTGTGAGGATTTTGAACTCCATAGTGTCAATCACAGAGTTAAAACTTTTAATCTAGGAAAAATATCTGGAAATAACAATTCACTAATCCACCTTGCATTCCATCCATAAAGTGGCCTTGTAATCTCTGGGGACTTCATGCCAACTATCGCAGTGGACGTCCACCCTCATTCTACCCACCTTTGCCACCCAACTAGACCATTTAGCACGTTGGGCCGATACACACTTTCCTGACTTATTCAATATCAATGAGGTTAACTCTTTCCTAGCCATTGTACGTTCTAAGGTTCTACAATGAGTTCGGGGTATTCTTACATCCTCATAATCATCTATATCATGGTTCGTTGTTGGTAGATTTTGATTTCGGGAAAGTGAAACATCATCATGAGTCTTTTTCTTAGACGCCATTTTGTATGTTACATTCACAAATATACCATAAAATTACTTAACCTTACAATTCAACATCCACGTATATAAAAAATTACTAAACATTTGATATATAAGAAAACCATATTGAATACTTTTACTGCAATCAAATGAAATGTAGAATACATATAACAAATCCTTTAATTTAAACTAATTAATCTACCTTCAAAATTTACATAGCAATTCAACAAGCTATTAATCAAACAATCACCTAGCTCAACGAATAGTCCTGATAATAAACTTGGAATTACCCAATGAAAATGCAACAATTAATATTCCAAACCCATTTCCCAACCCTAACATAATACACAAAACCCTCAAAGAATACCTAAACCCTAACAAAATGAAATGCACAACACATATAACAAATCCTTGAATTTATATCAATAAACCAACCTCACAAATTTACATACCGATAATCCTACAAAAAAGACTAAGATTCCCATTGAAGATGCAACAATTAATCACAGGATACCATTTCTCAACCTAAACCCTAACATAATACACAAATGACCTTAAGTAACAAACCCACACAACGTAGAACTCAAAAATGTCACTAACCCTTGTGGGGAAACTAATTTAAATCCATGGAAACCCTAGGGTTTTTGGTCACGCAATGTGAACCATATTTTCCACGTTAAAATAAGACTAAACTTCTCATCAAACAAAGGTTATCATTTATTATACCTTAGAGCTTATTCTTCAATGTAAAAACCCTAGAGCCTAGTGAAATAAAAAAAATTGGGTAGAGGAATTGTAATATAAGAGACAAGGATTGAAAAAAACATGATTAAAACACACCTCAAATGATGTTAAGATGAAATCTTGGAGTGGAGATGAAGATGAATTGAGGTAAGGTTCATAGAGGTTTTTGGAAGGGGAAATGAGTGGGAAATTCGCGAGGGTTTTCAAATGGGTATTAAATGCCCGTTCCAAAACCCTTTAACCCCTTTTTTCACGATTAAAAGAGTTTCCAAGTTTGGAAACAAAAATAAAATAGTTTCTGAGCTCGTAAACTATTTGGCCTTTCAATAAATTTGTCAAGAAACATTTGCAAACTATATAAAAAATTAACGAGTAGAAAACAAAAATCCCCAATTACTCTATTCTAATTTCACCATTCCCAGACCCTATTTCTCAATTCCAAAAATCTCACATCACAAATAAATTCACAATGAGCCATAGGAGCACGGGCGCTAAGTCAAAGGCTAGCGATAGGAGTCATCGTCCGCTCACGGAGATTGTCCAACCCAAAAAATTCAGTGACCCTGCCGAGCAAAGGTATGTGGATTTATCGAAGAGAAAATTCATTAATTCAAAGGGTATATTAGAGTTGATCATTGTTGAATTAGGGATTTATTATTTTCTCTCCCATTTTAAAATACAACATCTTGAGAAATTGCTTTGCATTGGCGAACCCGTTCATGTTGATGAGGTGATCCAATTTTATGCTAATTTGGGTCAAAGTAGCAAAAATTGTAACATAATTAAGGTGAATGTGAAAGTAGTTGTTGTGACTAAGTATACGATAAATGAAGCCCTAGGATGCCCCTACACAACACCCAAAAAATTGAGACCCGATGATCCCCTAGAAATTTACCACACTCATTGTTGGTCGGGCATGAGCGACGCAACCCCACTATGTCCTATTACCATGGGTAAGAAGTATTTTAATAGGTTAGGAAGTGATGCGGGGAAAATGAATCATATGACATTAGTGTTTTGATAGTCAAGCAATGACTCATCTACGAGTGGATTTTCCTTAACGTCTTGCCAACAAGTGGCCACACTTGCAAGCCAACGATTGGTAACTTGATGTCGTTTTAATATGTCATGGAGGGGGTAAAAATTAACCCTTTCTACACTATCATTTCTTCATGCTTAAGGTTGCGAACATAAAAAAGAAAGACCTTCCCTACAGTGGTTTGATCACTACCATGTTTAAGAAGGCAAGAGTGCAAACAGTGGACATGCCCATCCGCATGGAATGTTATGATGAAGCTTGGTTCCAACAAAACATCTTATGCTTGATTTTGGTGGGAAATGAGAGCATAGTGTAATTCTCGGTCAACAGGCCAAGAGTGCCAAGAGGGCTTGCGACGCAGAATTAAATAGAGCCGATGCATCGAGCTCCCGTGAGTAATCCCACGAAATTTAAATTTTGTGATTTATACGCTGTTGTGAATTAGTGTAATAATTTATTGTATTATACTTGATTTATATTGACATGTTCACAGACCGGTTGGAAGGCTAGGCTAAGCAAGTATTTTGATTGCTTACGTGTTGACGTGACCGAGATGCACGAGATGTTGACTCGGGCCCACTCGCAGCATGTGTCATTCATGGAATCCCAAGGACTTCACCTAGAATTGAGAGAAGAAAAAGAGCAAGCAAACTTGGAGCCGGTCTTCTTGGAGGGCAATAAGGATGGTAATGAGGGCGGGGAGGGAGTTCAAGGTGGAGAAGAAACAGGCGGTGGGAAAAATGATCACATATGCCCCGAAATAGAAAGCATGTTAGATGAGGTGTAATCGGGGAGTCACATTTGTAGAAATTTGGATGTTAGGCAATATTTTGCAATCAGGACTAAGAATTTAGCAACTTCAAGTTTTTAGAAATTTTTGATCCAATGCTTGAATCATATGTTTGAATCATATCTTAGATTTAGTCTTTTAAATCCAATGCTTGAATCATATGCTTGAATCATATGTTTGAATCATATCTTAGATTTTAGAGATTAATGTTTGAATGCAACAATTATTTGGTTTGAAACATATATTTTTCCATCGACCATCGCTTTATAGTGAAAATGATACGAGTTATTATTATCTTGATGTGATTAATTTCTAGTGAAGATAAAATGAAATCTCAAATTGACCAATAGAACGGACGCAATTCCGAGTTCAAAAAATGGTATGGCCTTAAGATTTACAGGACCGAAGGTATTACGAGTTTGGAAAGCCACATGCTTCATATTACCAGAAGTGACGTCAGACTTTCTAAACTCGGAAACTATATTTCCGAGCTCGTACCTTATTTCTGAACCCTCTCTAGAATTGACAAACGAACATAAAATGCCAAATTAATTCATTTCTTGGTTCAAAATTGGTTTGTGTCCTATTACTAAAGGGTTGATCAAGGGTTTCCGAACTCAGAAACTTTTCCAGTATAAAAAACAGTGAACACAATTCCTTCTCCTAATCCACCCCCAAATTCATAAACCCATCACTTCCAACTCACAATACCCTTAATTTGGGGACAATGGCAAGATGAGGAGCATCCTGAAGCTGAATCCCTAAGTCTCGATCCACCGAAAACACATCGTGCATTGATGAGACAGGATTTGTTTGGCCTTTTCCCCAAAAACGTTATGAAGTATTGCGTGAAAAGGGGAAGCTATTAGATGGCTACATAGTTGGTTTTAGAGAATATATTGCAATAGGTTTGGTAAACCCCTTATTCATTTTAGCGAACAACATGTCGAGAAGTTTCTTTCGATTAACGAGAGCGCGTACTTTGATTTAATTTCTAAATTTTATGCAAATTTAAGTGGAGTTGCAAACGGGGACTATACTAGTGGAAAAACCTTGATTAAAGGAATCAATCAAAAGAGGTTCCTCAGGAACCGCCTTTGATTGATGTTCGAAAGAGGTTGCGACGTCGAAAGTGGTTTTGGGTCCAATTAAAGGTGGTTCAAAATAGATCAAAGGCAGTTCTGGACATCAATTAAAGGCGGTTCTATTGTAGAACCGCCTTTAATGGGGTGCAA
This sequence comes from Rubia peregrina, assembly GCA_032355705.1. Taxonomy (NCBI): domain Eukaryota; kingdom Viridiplantae; phylum Streptophyta; class Magnoliopsida; order Gentianales; family Rubiaceae; genus Rubia; species Rubia peregrina. Next base: position 7,674 of record JAULKK010248962.1, read on the forward strand.
ACCCTAAATTATTCCATGCCTTAGTCATTTTTTTGCTCATCTCCCTCCTAGCCTAAGATTCTCTCCCTCGCCTCTCTCTCCCACCCGATCATTCTCTCCCTCGCCTCTCTCCCAATTCTCCTTCACTCCGCCACCATATCTCCGTCACCAGCCTCCTCCACCAGATCTCAGCCACCCGTCTCTCCACCAGATCTATGACACCAGTCTCTCTCCCTCATTCAGCTCACATCCTTGCCTCTTAGTCCCGCCTCCGTCGGATCCCCTCCCTCTTAGACCCACATCCGTCACGTAGTCCCCTCCGCCGGAGCCTCTCCATCGAACCTCTTCACCAGCTGTGAATACTTCACTGTTACAAAGACACCGCTGCCACGAAGAAACCACTGGCACGTTGGAGAAGGAAACCCTACTGCTAGTGGCACACCGGAGAAGGAAGCCCCGCCAGCTTCAGAGAAATATCTCCCTCATCTCCATTTCTTGTTGTTTGTTTATTGTTTTTATGTTTCATTGATCATAAATATGGATTTGTTGATGATTTTTGGTCCAATATTCTCTATTTTTCAGATCCACTTCTTTGGCTTGCCGTCGGAAACCTAGGTTTATGGCAGCCTATTTTTTTGGGACCCCAAAAATAGGTTCCGAATTCTGAACCTATTTTGGGTCCGATAGAAGGTGGTTTTCAGAACCGCCTTTGATCGGGTCCAATAAAACTGACTTTAATATGCTCTTTCTCCACTAGTGCTATGAGACTAGGGCTGGAAGCATAGACATTCAGACTAGCCAATGATCTATATATAAGTTGTTGGAATGCCTTTATGAACACCCTAGGAATATTTTTCTGGAAGATTTAGATGGGTCGTTGGATTATGTTTACCATAGGGACGCGATAGAAGGAAATTAGGAAGGCCGAAAACTTTTGAGCTCACTATTTTGAAAATTGACCAACGTATCACTTATGAGATTATTTCTAGCACTCTCGTTCCCTCGGGTGGACATATAACCGAGCCTAACTATCCCACGCTCAATCCATTATTACATCATTGAGGGTAGGAAAATAAATCCTAGGGCAGCAAGTTTTAGGCATATGTTGTACATTTGCCTTCAAAGAAGGTGATCAAAAGCCTCCCTTATGGGAATTTGATCACACTCTTATTGAAGAAGGTCCTAGGGTTAACTATTAGCGGTGAGGAAAAATGTCTGAAGTATTTTTACAAAATTTACTTCTAGAAGAAGGATTGGGTGTTGCGCGATCGCAACTGGTTTCATAAGATTGGGGAAGCTTCTGAGGCTAATAAAAGGCCACAAATTAAGGAAGCTTAGTGACATTTGATTTATAAAAAAATTTGTTCAATTACTTTCATTCTTTTACTTATAATAATTGTTCGATTCTCAATTTGCAGGTACTGGAAAAACTTATATGAAAGGTTTCAAGGATTGCTACAAGTGGATGCACAAAGAATTTTGTGCAATGAAGGAAAAGATTAGATTCATGGAAAAATCACAAAGAGCGTACGAGAGACACCTCGCGTCAACCTCCCGCCCACGACTTGACTGATCGACCTTGATGACAGACATTGATGATGATGGAGAATGAATATTTGTGAACAAGTGAATTTTATGATGATGTTACTCAGGTCTATATTCTACTACAATTTTAGTATTATGTTTTAACTCAGCCTTCTTATATTATTCCAAATTGTCATTAATACTTTTCATTTTGTTTTTTACTGATCATCGAAAGTAGTGATGGAAAGTTATGATGAGTTGATTAACAAAATTATCATTTCCAAGGGATGATAAAATGTACAAATGAGACTAATCAAAACTACTAAACGCGACAAATGACTAAACCAATCTTAAGGTGGAATCACAAATTAAGTATGCTTCATTTTCCTCACCGCCTTCTTAGATTTTCTTATTCTACGGTTGATCTACCCTATAGCGTCGACCCACATACCCTCGTCGTGATCACTGTGCCAAGGAAACTATGAAGACTCGTATCATTCTCCTCAAGGAAAATAATATCTTCATATCCACCACTCGGAGTATGGTGCTCAGATCCAATGATTCCTCTAATTTATTCTCTATGACAAGAGCACATTTTTCTTTGACAACAATCTCCCACCTGGGATCAACTGAATTCCTAACACAGAAAACCTGGTGCTTGAGATGCCAAAAATGAAATGATCATTCTTCCATCCAACCCCACCACTTCTATCTACAAGGGTGAATCCCAAATCCTTGTTGCGCTGACCATTACTTATATCCACCCACTGACATTTAAAAATAGGGACCCGCACTGTGACATAGTCAAGCTCCAAAATTTCATTAATCATCCCAATGTAACACTTTTGAGTGTATATAGGATTGTCGTCGCTACCACTTCCAACATGCAAAACTTTAGAGGCGAGTGACACTCCCCTATCTTGAGAGACCCTCTTATCATCCATTGATTTCATTGAAAACGTGAAATCGTTGAAGTCATAACCTCCATAGGCAAAAATAGTTCCCAATAGTCTACGAGCCAAGCATTTAACTTTTGAGGGATGTTCCTAAGTATGTAATTGGAAGACCTAAGCTTCATTGAAATTTGGACGCCCACTCATATGGCATCCATATGAACCTCAATGTAGGGGACTACATCTTCATGGTTTTGCAAAACGTAAAGATTGGTAGCAAATAAATCTTTAGCACTATGACTGAAGAGTTTCCCCTATCTAACCCCTACACCTTCCAACCTCTCATCATGTCTACCAATTGAAATACCAACATAATTCACTTCTTTCATATACTTCGTGCAAAATTTGATGGCCTCTTTTATCACGTACCACTGCATAATACTAGCATCTGGCTTGTGCCGATTTTTAAAAAATCCTTGAATATTTTCATATATCTCTCAAACGGGTACATCCATATTAAAAAAATGGACTACATTGCTTTTATCTCCCGAACCAAATGAACACAAAGGTGGACCATAATGTCAAAGAATGAGGGCGGGAAATACATTTCCATCCGACATAAAACTTCAACAATCAGTACTTGCAACCTATCCAACTTCGAAATACTTATACTCTTGCAACAAATTAACTTGAAAAACAAACATAGCTTTGTAATGTACAGTCTTACATGGGATGGTAGTGAAGCTCGGATCACAATGGCATTCAATTCCTACATTAGGTTATGACAATCGTGTGACTTCAACCCAACCAACTTCAACTTCTCCACTAACACACAAGGGCTAATGTTAAACTAGTATGTTCCTGGGATCTTCACACTACTCAATGTATCACAAAAAGATTTCTTCTCTGATTGTGAAATAAAATAGCATGCAGGGGGAAAATAACAATTTTCACCAGAAGTGACTGGCCCCAGGTTATTCCAAATACCCATCTCAACCAAATCAAGCCTAGCTTTCAACCCATCCTTTGTTTTTCCAAGGGTACTTAAAAAAGTCCCGATCAAGGAATCACAAACATTATTCTCAATGTGCATGACATCCAAAAATGGCTAACATCCAAATGCTTCCAATAAGGTATATTGAAAAAATGGAGCATTTCTTCCAACTAACATCAACGACTGCTCTTTTTTTATTTTTTCCCAAAGTCACTAGGCAAGTTCTTCACATTATCAAATGTGTACCATTTAGTGGCACAGGTGGTCCTCTGTCCTCCACTTTCCCATTGAACCATTTCTTTGCCAAATGTCATGGGTGCCCCCCTTGAAGAAACCTCCTGTGTCCCTGATAAACTATTTTACAATTGTGTTTCAATTGACAAAAATCAGTATCCTTGTCACACACAGGACAAGCTAAGTGGCATTTCACAAAATACCCAGAAAAATTTCCATACGTTGGGAAGTCATTATTGGTGCAAAAATAACACAACTTTCAAAGTAAAGAAATCTTCAATCAAACCATCATACGTTCGAACACCATCTTTGAACAAAGTCAATAAATCCCCCCACTAGAGGAGCAAGATACACATCAATATCATTACCCGGTTGATTCGGTTATGATACCATCAAAGACAATAATACATACTTACGCTGCATGGTCAACCAAGACAGGAGGTTGTAAATAACCAACATAACATGCCAACTACTATGAGTGCTGCTCATATTACCAAATGGATTTATACTGTCCGTACACAACCCTAACCTTAAATGTCGGGATTCATTGCCAAACTTGGGGTACAAAGCATCAAAATTCTTCCATCACTCACTATCTGAAGTATGTCTTATCACATCAAGCTTCCGTTAGACCTTATCTGCGTGCCAATGCAACAACTTAGTATCTTCCCTGCACGCATACATCTTCTTCAAATGGGGAATGATAGGGATATACCACACTTTTGCTGGTGTCTTTTTCTTTGATTTGGATACAAATTTTGCACCCACCATAATTTCACCGCTCTTCAACTTGTACCGAGACTCGTCACATACCCAACATATTTCTCGATCTTTATCTTCACTTCCCATGTACAACCTACAATCATTTGGGCATGCATGCATATTTTTTTACAATTCCGATCCCATTGGGCATATAATTATTTTTTTCTTGAACACAATCTATCAAGCATTACATTTCCTTCGGGAAGCAAATCCCAAAACAACTTGAGAGCCTCGGCCATCGACTTACCAGTCCATCCAAAATTTTCCTTCAAATTCATTATCTGGAAGGTGACATTCAAAACCGAGAGTTTGGAACCATTGTACCGAGGCCTCCATTTGTCATCAATCAGAGCTTGTAACAACTCGGGTTTACCTTTGAACTCCTTTACCATATCTTCCACCATTTCATCAAATTCCACATTGACATCTAATTTATCTCCCACCTTCGTGTTGGCCATTTTCATCGTCTCATAGGGTTCCTCAATTACTTCCCCATGTCATACCCAACGAGTGTAGGTAGTTTGATACCCCCTCCTTACGAGATGTTCCCGCATTTTCTTCCTCCCTAAATAGGGATCATTTCTACAATCCTTACACGGGCATCATGCTCGCGCCCCACCTTTTTTAGAAGTATCTTCAAATGCTAAACAAATAAATGATTATACTGATGGTAGGTACTCGGGAAAATTTCTAAGATCATTACAAATAAGTTCATTTCAATCCATTATCCTACAAGTCAATTACAATGCAACCCATGACTATTCAATCAACAATAATCAAATCCTATATCACAAACCCTAATTGAACATATATATCATTAAAATCCTCACCACCCTTAATATTTGCAAAATTTTCAAGTAAATAATTTGAATAAAATTAACATTTTCCAATGGAAAAATGACACACTTATAAAGTATGGAATTACTTATTTATTAATGGCCAAGAAATTGGAGCATACCCTTCCAAATTTCTGGACTTTGGGGTGCGTTTTTTATATACTGCCCAGTTTCTGAGTTCGGAATTTATCACCATAATTAAAACCAAAGACAAACTTTTTTTCCAAACTCGGAAACTAGATCAAACACTATTCATGTTTGGAATTATATTCTTCTCGTTATATCTAGGAAACCATTGACTTTATGAGGTTGGAAACATTGCCAAACCTTGATTCCGAGATCGGAAAAGGACATTTTAAAGGCGGTTTTTCATAGCCTTCAATTGGGATAATTTAAAGGCGTTTATGCCCTAAACCGCCTTTAATTAGCCCTAATTAAAAGTAGTTTTTCAAAAACCACCTTCAATTGAAATTAAACCGCCTTTAAATACGAAGGCAAGGTCCGACCTGTAGTTTTCGAGTTTGGAAATAGTCTTCTAAGGCGGTTTAGGGCAGAATTTTCATAATCGCCTTCCATTTCTGCCTTTGATAGAAGGCTCTCTGCTAGTTAAAATGGGAAATCTCCTAACAGGTGGTCTGTCCATAAGCTTATGGGTAGGCTGCTGTATTTTTTCACTTTTACACTGCATTTGTCAAAATATAATACTACATTTAGAAAATTAAAAATGTATTTTTTACATTATACGTATATTTTTATATTTTCACATTCAAATACACATTATTACTTTTTAGCAAAGTCTTGGAAAAGACCTCCGTTTCACAGGCATGTGGAAAGGCGAGGTTGAATTATAATTATAGAAAGATAAAAGGTTTTAGTTGCAATATTAAAATTTATTATGAAACATATAGTAGCTATAAGTTTATAACCCAATTAATGCAACCCGAATATTTTATCTTGATTTTTCTAATTTTCATTTTAAACATTGATGTTTCCATAATTTATAGAAATACCATCTTTCAAGGAACGGATTCTAATTGTTTTATTTTTAAAAATAAAATATTTAAATTTTAGTAAAAAATCAATAACATTTAAAGTAAAAATATTGAGGGATCTATCAATAAGTGTATGGATAAATCACATTTGGTGAGACTTCCTCCAAACAAAAATATCCCGGAGAGAATAGTTACTACTTCCTCTGTTTCACTAATTGTGGTACTATATGTATAATTGTTTGGATTTAGGTGGAGAAAATTAGTGGATGAAATTAAAAATAGTAAGTTAAAAGTAGAATGAGCAGATAAAATTATAGAAATTTTGTCAAAAATAAAAAGTGTGCTATTTTTATAAATAAAAAACATCACAATAAGTGTGCTACTAACAAAGTAACAGGGGAGTAGTTAAATGGAATATTAGCAAGTTTCTACAGGTCCACGTCGAATCACTTCAACAAGCCAATCTGTTTGCCATGTATGCGGTGCCTTTGGCTTCACTCTTCTTCTAGTATTGCCCACCCTTGAATAAGGTCATGTTATTCAACGCTTATCCCCATTTTAATTTAATTCAGCGTAAATTTAATTCCACCATTTTAATACACTTATTTTTTATTCAATTCTATTCAAATCACTTTAATTATAATTAATTTAATTTAATTATCAGTTCAAATAAATTATAAAGAGCAAGGACTAAATCATGTCATAATATCACTGTCACGGCTACAATTATGAATCGAGTTGGGTTTAAATTGCTCTTCATACCTCTGTTCACTGTCTACAATGTAGGCATTGACTTAAATATTTTTATACCCTCGCCTCATTTCAATTTTCACCTTTAACTTTTAATAATTAATTTTAAAAATATTTAATTCTTAATAGGATAAAATAGATTTGTAAAAAAATTATATTTTAAAAATATATTTTATAACGAATCTAACAATGTATCACACAAAAGTATTTATGCTTATGTTTCAATTTAATTTTAGAGTTAAAATTATTTTTAAAAAAATTAAATAAATAGTTAAATTGCATCTTGAAATTGAATAAAGAGATTTTTACATGTATAGAGATTATTTTAGTATGAGTAATTGAGCATCACTGAATAGATATTTTACTAGAGACCCTCAATCAATCTGCATTACCCGGGCAGAACATTGGCGGATCAGGGATGTATGGTCCCGTCATTATTATTTTGAGCAATTGTCCAAAATGGTACCCATTTTTAATCAAAATTCACAGTTTGGTACCCAAATTTTAAAAATGCGCCATTATGGTACCCGGATTTACAGTTATGTTCCAGAATGATACCCAAACCGGTCATAGCTGGTTTTGATTTGGTCAATCCTCAAGTCAACGGTCAAAATGGTACCCACTTTTAATCAAAATTCACAGTTTGGTACCCAAAATTTTAAAAATGTGC